>CAIGRH010169721.1:0-13776 GCA_903798295.1 Fraxinus nigra | reverse complement strand
CCTGCCAAACCCTTAATTACCCCTACAAAACCAAGTAACTACTCCCCTATCCCCACCACCAACCGCCGATCCACTCGCCGGAACCCTAATTTCAAAAATTCCAATTCTCCTCAGCCGGAATTCGACGACGACGATGACGAGCGGCAGGAGAAGAAGGTGAAGCTCGTTGTTCGCTTGCCTCAATCGGGTTATGATATTAATCAGAAGCAGAGCCAGAGCCGGCATTCTCGAGATTCGGATTCGGAGGAGTTAGAGGACTCGGATGCCGAGGAAGGAGAGGATCAAGAGGTGTGTGGTAATAAACGCAAGATCAATGCCGTCGATCACAGATCCAGCGAGGATGTATCCAATTCCAACCAGGTTTGTAATTTAGTTTTTTTTTTTTTTTCGGAAAATTTAAAATGGGGTGTTTAATTTTTATTTTTTGAGGAAAAAATTGAGGTTTCTTTCAAGTACTCAATTATTGGTACTGATTTTGAAATTTTGTATCTAAATGATTTTTCTATTTTGAGAAAATTTGAGGTGGGCCATTTTAAATTTTTTGGGCAAATTTTTGGGGCTTTTCTACTCTTTTCCATAGATGTGAATTGGAGGGGGTTTAAGATTTCGCGCGTAAAAATTAACGTTTATTAATTTTTTTGTTGGGTTTTTGGGTGCTCTGACTTCCAAGATCTGAACTGGGAACATGTGTTTTGACTCAGTCACTTTCTTTCAGTGTTTGTTAAACCATAAATAATTATATATTTTTCTATTTTTGCGTTGATATAAATTCTTCTACTTTTTGGAGTTCCTATACATGCATACCTGTAATTTATGCATATATTTCCTTCTATATTTTATTATATCATTAATTGTTTTGTATTTATTTCATTTAATTATGTAGACTACCTATGGAATGCAATATACTGTTATGTTTATAAAGCATTCGTTTCTTGACAACTGCTGAGATTTGTCTTTACTTTGATTTGATTATTATTCTTTAGCTAATAGTCAGTTGTATAATTCTTTGCTTGTACTTGTTAACTGCTTTTGGCCAACCCTTTTTACCGTAACTTTATATTGTGGATGGTTATCTTTAACTTGCTTAATTTATTTGCATAACTATTGCGTTCTTACAAATGGGTTCTCGATCATTTTTTTGTAGGAGAAAAAGGTTCTGAAAACGACAGACACTGAACATGGTTCTTACCAAAACTCTTCTCGATTCTCGGAAAAGAATATTTAGTTGGAAATTTGAAGTAAAGTTTGGTATTGTGTTCTAATCTAACTGTGGCTATTTCATTTAATTTTTGTGGACAGGGTCACCTCAGGAGTTTGGTCCCACGGTACCTTTGCCAGACAAAAAGTTGTTGATGTTCATTCTTGACAGACTTCAAAAGTACGTGTTTTTTTTTGTTTCTCTTTTAGCTTTCTAGAAATCGATGTTTCTTGAGCACTGTTCAATTTTGATATTTTGATGGCTTATCATTATTGGTATCTTGAAATATAAATGCAGGAAGGACACTCATGGGGTATTCTCTGAGCCTGTGGATCCCGATGAGGTACTTTTCTGGAAATCACATGCTGATTTCTGACAGAATTTTATTATTGTTTTAATTATTGATTTATTCTCTGCAGCTACCTGATTATCACGAGATAATAGATCACCCTATGGATTTTGGGACTGTGAGGAAAAAGCTTGATGGTGGAGCGTACAAGAACTTGGAAGAATTGGAGGTTGGTATTGGATTGCCTGCGCTTAGAATTTTTGTTTTTGTTATGCAGATTTATCACTTTTTCTGAATTTGCTTTGGTAATGAAGATGATTGCATATTCTATCACGCAAATTCTCTTGAGATGTGGGATCGTATGCTTAGCAGCACTGGATAGTCGATTGTAGAATTAGCATAGCATTCTCTTATTTCATTGATTAATCTACTTTTACGTGGTGAACCTAGTAGTTTTACTTCTTTGTTTACCGTGCTAATTTTATCTTTACTCGTCTTCTGTGATTTTTTGATCCTCATTATTATTATCCGAGCTTTCTTTTGTCCTACAACATCGATATGAATCTCTTGAATCTGTTTGGTTAAATGACAAAAGAATCATTACGATTCTTCTTGGTTGAAGAAGATGGATATATTTTTATGCTTTTCTTTAATTAGATGGGGTTAGTGGTTGAGTGTGATTATTTGCATTGCTTCTGACTTGCACTGGATGTGCATGCACTAGCCGATAATGATAGCCTGTTTGATGAACATATTTTTTTCATATGTTTTTAGCTCTTTAGCCACTTGTGGTAGGATAAAAAGTTGGAAGGAAAAGTACAGCCCAAGAATATGAATGTTTTCATTAGGATGGATATCCACAGCATGTGCTTGTGTTACTTCACGGTGATGTCCATTTAGTGTACTAGAAAATGCTGTTTACTTTGGATTCATCTTAATTCAGTTTGTGACTTTCTTCACCCTTCAGATTATTTTAGTAGTTATCTATATAATGCATTCTTGCACGAATAACCCATTAAATAATCCCATACTATTAGCTGTCCTGGATGAAATTCAGATTGTACAAGGCAAATTCCTAATTCTTGTTTTGTTTCAGATCTCTATTGTACCCTTGGACCTTCATTTGAAGCATTTTCTGTTTATGACTTTCTTGTCTATTTTGTCAATCTTGATGTCATGAAATACTGATGTAGAATAAATGCTGACCTGTCCCACCACTGTGTTTTCAGGCCGATGTGCTTTTGATATGTTCAAATGCAATGCAGTATAATGCTCCAGATACGATCTACTTTCGCCAGGTTTGTCCACTTCATCTTATGCTCTATTTATATTATGTCCTGCTTTCTATCTAATAGTGCATTATACTAGGCAAGGGCTATACGTGAGCTTGCAAAGAGAGATTTTGAAAATCTGAAGCATGAAGGTGATGATGGTGAACCACAACCTAAGATTGTGCGGAGAGGGAGGCCCCCAAGTAAGAACCAGAAGAAGTCCATTGAAACTTCCCCTGTGGATCATGTTGGTCCTGAGATGTCCTCAGGTGCAACTCTTGCTAGTGGAGAAGATAAAGGAACAGGGTCTAATTCTTACAATCTAAGAAAGGGGCCTATGTTTTACAAGTTTCGATCTACAGATCCATTTGTGTCATCCTACCGCCCAAGACATGGTGAAAATTACTCAGAGTGGTTGGTTGATTGGAATGATGAATTTCCAGGTTCGTACTTACAGAGTTTGTGCTACTGACCTGAGCTCCGTGTTTTCTGATTTTTATGATGGAGTTGATCCTTTTCTATTCTATTTTACAGCATCCATTCTAAAGGCTGATATGAAATATGGAAAGAAACAGTTTACAATCGATGAGAACAGGCGTGACACGTACAGACAATTTCATCCTCTGACTTCTGACAATGAGCCATCTGTTTTCTCTAATTCTGTTGGAGATATGAAGCGGTTGATGCCGGTATGTATTTTGATAAACCTTCTCTCAGTGCTAGTGTTATTGCTTCCCTTTTGGTGTCACCCCAGCTATTACTGTTTCTGTTATGAACTCTCTGTCGACAACTGACTTTTTGAACTTACAGGTTGGTCTTCACTTTGAGCCACTTGCTTATGCCCGAAGCCTGGCTAGGTTTGCTGGAAATCTTGGGCCTGGAGCCTGGAAAGTTGCTTCGAAAAAAATAGAGTCTGTGTTACCTGCCGGAGTAAAATTTGGTCCTGGGTGGGTGGGACAATATGAAGCACCTTCACAGCCATTGTCTTTTTCAACTGACCAGCAAAAAATGTCGAATAATCCAGCAGGTGATTGCCATTCAAGCAGAATGTTGATGTCTTCGAATTCTGATTTAAAATCTACAGTTGCATACGTGCCTTGTGAAGAAATGGTGGAAGCCGTTAAGAAACTGGACAGCCAGAATGAGGTATCTGCAACGGGTGAAGTTTCTTCGAGAAAACAGTTCCAGGCTCCGTGGAAGTCTATTGATCAGGGACACAGAAATGGTTTTAGTGGTTTGTTTGGATATGATTTATCTGGGACTTCAAAAGGATCCATACCTGGACAGTCTGGGAGGGACGATGTCCCTGGATCCTCTCAGACACTTGAAATGGTATCCCGAAACAACTTATCAATG
Source organism: Fraxinus nigra (assembly GCA_903798295.1). Lineage (NCBI taxonomy): Eukaryota > Viridiplantae > Streptophyta > Magnoliopsida > Lamiales > Oleaceae > Fraxinus > Fraxinus nigra. The sequence continues at coordinate 9,662 of CAIGRH010169721.1, read as the reverse complement.
ACTCAGCCATCAGCTTCAAATAATGTTGTTCTCGAGGAAGCCAAGTTGCCCGAAAATTGGAGTACATTACAACCTGGATATGTCCTCAACTCTAAAGCTGAACCCAATGCCAGGAACTCTAGCACGTCGTCTTGGCAAACTTTGTCAATGCAACAAAGACCCCCCCTTCCAATTCCACCTGACCTGAATGTAAGAGTTCAGGGAGGTTCGCCGAGTTCTAGCTTACAGATAGGTTCACCCCATCAACCAGATTTGGCTTTACAGCTCTGAGTATTGATTTTCAATATTGAAGAAGGCTGCAGCTCCTCCTTGGTATTGGCAGAATGGATGTATACTATTTGGGGCTGCAGGTCGATAGTGTAGGAGACAGCATGTATAGATGATGTATCTAATTTTTTAGTCCAAAGTCCCAAATTCTAAAAGAATTTTTACCCTTAACATTTAAACTTCTGATTAATGAGACAAAAACTATTTATCTATTTATGATGTTAAAAAGTTGTAAGAGTTTATATTTTCTATTGTCCCTTTCAACTCCAATTATTGGGTTTTTACTTGCCTTTTTTTTGTACTATTTTGTAAGTTACTCTGTTTTATGATTGTGGGGAAAAGGGTTTTATAAATATTTAAATTTCCACTTTGATCCTTATTCAAGTATCCATTATTGAACTAAGTTTTAGCCCTTATTTGATGGGAATTAAAATTAAAATTTTTAATAGATTTTGACGGAAGTTGATGGTGTATTGTTGAAAAACTGTAAGATCCATGAAATATGTGGTTAAAATTGATTGTTGACTGTTTTTCTATGGACTTTGGAGGGAATTAGTAAAAAAAAAAATTGATAAAAATTTAAGTCAAAGTTAATAATTAATTATAATCTCCCGATTTATAAAATATCATCAAAATTTACTAATAATATGATTTATAGCAAAATAAGACGAGTTAATGTTAAGACAATGCTAAGGTGAAAAGAAGGTTGATATTAGCGTCAAATGGACATATTGATTTGAAATGCATAGATATAATATTTTCAGAGTATAATCTAAGGTAAAATGTTTTTACATGACTATTTACATAATCTTCTATGTAATGATGATGTGTCAAAATCTAAGTAAGAAAATTATTTGTTTGATAAAATTTTGATCAAATTAAATTTTGCCACGTCATCTTTTAATAAACCATTATATAAATTGTTACAACCTAATTTAAGATTGCAATAACTCACATTCTTGATCGAACTTTAACATTGGAAGACATGCTCTTAGACAGAATTATCCAGTGTAACTCAATCAAAATTTATAGTTGTAATATTCGAGATATCGAGGCAAAGATGTAATCTAACAAGTCCCTGCTCACCAAAAGGTTTAAATTTCGATCTGGGATTAAAAATGACCTCCGGCTGCAGCTACGATATTCTAAGTGCTTTTATTGCCTTTCTTCCTCACCCCACACTACATGCAGTCCCCCACACAGAAAATATAGCTAAATTTTTGTTATTGCAGAAGAATTCCAAGAAAGAGAGGAGGTTATAAGTAATTGCCGTTAAAGGTGGCGCTAAAAAAGGTGACTGTAAGAAAACGTTGAACTAAAAATAGGAAAAAGCTGACTGTTTATTTATTCGATGGTTATGGAAAAACCCACCTGAAATTGAGGGCTTTTGTTTGATATTTGTTTGTTGAATTTCCATTTGGATGTATATGTAAAGACTTTTTTTATAGCTTTTTAAATTATGCATAAATTCTTTGATCGTCTTTTGTTCTGAGTTTTCGTGGTGATTTTTGTTTTCGTATAGATATTTGAAAGTGGTGAATTTGTTCTTACAGGGCTGGGGGGTTAGGGTTAAGGCCTTGTCTGTCTCATGAGGGGAGGGAATGTGTAATTATTCTCTCTCCTATTAGTCATTTTCTTATGCTTTTTTTTTTAAAAAAAATGCTGGGGATTAATTTCATTATTATGTGATTTCATTTGTATAATCGGGGCGCTTTTGCTGCGGTTTTCTCTCTGTCAATTCCTCTGTGATTTGAGGGCTCAATTTTGTTGGGGAATAAGATTTAAAGATACCAAGAAAAGAGTAAACGGCGATGAGTTGCTTTTCTTGTATGACCCCTCGACTTAAGAATGAGAGGGATTACGATGAAGATATGACCCCTAAATCCATTGGTTCTTCAGGTTCATTTTTCTCTCTCAGTTTATTTATTTGTACAGAATTAGTTTTTGAATAATTATTCTTCTACAATGTGCTTAATTATTTTATGTATATTTATGTTTGTTTTGTTACTATCAATTCATGCTTGGATATGCAGTTGGTGTGATGGCAATTACGGAAAGGCAAATTTTAGCGACAATATAAGATGATAAATAGCTTAAAAGTTAGACATATGATGAAATTGTAATGTAGCATTTTGAATCTTCGTTGAATCAATTTGTGTAGAGACTGGGACAAAGGGAAATTCTGTGGGAGCAAGAGGCACAGATAACAATGGCAAACAGAGCAACGTGGCTCGTACCTTCACATTCAAGGAACTTGCAATGGCGACCCAAAATTTTAGAGAATCCAATTTAATCGGGGAAGGTGGTTTTGGAAGTGTTTACAAGGGCTGCCTAGATTCTGACATGGCAAGTTCTGTTTTACAATATAACTTTAATTCCTATTAATATACGCATTCAAAATAATGAAAATTCCCTGTTCGTCAATTAGAAACATTAAAAGAATCATGGTGTTAAAATGAATCGTCAAATCAAAATTTGGAGTTCAATAGTGGGAAGTTTGGAATTTAGCTTAAACTGATGTGATTACTCTTCAATAACTGCTGATTGTTTGATATTCACGATAGGTTGTTGCTGTCAAACAACTTAATCTCGAAGGCCTTCAGGGGAATCAAGAATTTATCGTGGAGGTTTTGATGTTAAGTCTACTGCACCATCCCAACCTTGTTAACTTGATTGGATATTGTGCTCATGGAGACCAGAGACTTTTGGTGTATGAGTACATGCCACTGGGGAGCCTGGAGTATCATCTTTTCGGTAATCCTTGATTACTTTTGTGCATCCCTTTTGGAGTCCAAATTCTCTTTGTTGGTTTTCACTCTTCTCATGTAGTGCTCCAGTTAATTCTGATCTTACGGCAACTTGGTGATTGTATTTTCTTTTCCTGGCATGAGTTGCATGTTACTAAACTTCTACAATAAAAATATTCCCACCACTGTTTGTAGGGTTAATCATGTGGCTATTAATTTTCAGTCGATGTTTCCGCCAGGCCACTGATTTGAATTTCTGGACTTGGCATAAAAAGAAGTTGCTGAATGATTTAAGCCTGTTGTTCTATTCTATATGCTGCTGTTGGAAAACTTGGGCCCCGCTCAGGAAATAAAAACCTACATATGAGGAAAAACACAAATTGTGAATCAAGAAAGTAATATAATGTAATTTTTATTCTTTATAATGTGAGTCGTCTTTTAGATATAAGCAGTATCATAATTTTGTAAAACATATGCTCAGTAAAATGCATGTTTTATTTTGTCATCAGATTTAGAACCTGGTCAGAAGCCATTAAGTTGGAGCACAAGGTTGAAGATTGCTGTAGATGTAGCTCATGGCCTTCAATATCTTCACTGCAAAGCAAATCCACCAGTCATTTATCGTGATCTGAAATCTTCAAACATATTGTTGGACAATGACTTCAATGCCAGGCTGTCGGATTTTGGACTTGCTAAACTAGGACCCGTTGGTGAGAACACTCATGTTTCGACTCGAGTGATGGGAACTTATGGATACTGTGCCCCTGAATATGCCATGAGTGGTAAACTGACTCTGAAATCAGACATCTATAGCTTTGGCGTGGTTCTGTTGGAACTGATTACTGGACGCAAGGTTATTGACTGCACCAAAAAGCCAGGAGAGCAGAATCTGATTGTGTGGGTGAGTTTATGTTCTTCAACATAAAAACTCCATATGAAATTGGACTTACAAGAACTTCTTCAGTTTTTGATTCTATGGCCATAGTTTAAGCAGGATACCCTGCATTTTTTCCAATCATCTGGATCCCTTTCCTTTCGTACCTGTGTTATTTTATCTCTATGATGCATGGACTAGGACAAATTGTGTCCGAAACTTATGTTTTATCGTGTTGGATACAAATACTCTCTGGACATGCCCTTGTCCCCCTTTTTTTACATATTTATTTTTAAAATTACCTTTTATAATGTATGAATTTAAAATTGAAAATAATTCAAATTAACATGTCCCTGACGTGTCCGTAACCTTTTTCCAAAAATCACATGTCGGTATGTCCATGTCTTGCAACTTAGTTTTATCTTTGAACTCCATATGAGATATTGTTTTGGAGGACTTACAAGAACTTTTTCTATTCTTGGTTCTAGTAGCCATAATTTAAGCAGGATATTCTGCAACCTTGTTGTTTAATCTTTAATCTATGGTACACTTCCTTATCCAACTTCAAGGGTTCTGGTATCACAAAATTGAAATGTCTTCTGCTTGGAGCCTTTCCATTTGAATTAACTTTTCTTCTCAGTAACAATGAAGTTGGGTTAATAAAACATTTAAATTTTACCAGTCCCGATGGGGGAGGAGAGGTATCACTCACTGATCTCAGATAACTTAAATTGGATGACTTCATATTTTTATTGTTCTAAGAGACCGTTTTACTAGAAATGTGATGGATATCCAGACGACATAATTGTCCAACAATGGGTTCTGGTCAGTTTCTATCTTCACATGATATGGCTTTGATTCTGAAAGTGAATATGTTATTTTCTTGCAGTCCCGTCCGTTTCTAAAAGAGCACAAGAAGTTTGTCCAGATGGCAGACCCACTATTAGAGGGGTGCTTCTCCGTCCGAAGTCTGCATCATGCAGTCGCAATTACTGCAATGTGTCTTCAGGAACAAGCAAGTTTCCGTCCTGACATCAATGATATTGTTACAGCACTTGAATACCTAGCTTCTCAAATGGGTAGCTCTGATCATCATCAAGTTGGATCTTTAAATCAGACATCATCACCACCATTAAGAAGACGAGACCTGAAAAATGCTTCGTTTAGTGATTTAACCTCAAGCTTCTAGACAAAGTTGCAACTGTTAAGGATGGATGCATTTCATGGTGGAACCAAATGGAACTTGGTTTTGAGATGATTACTATTGTAAGAAGGCAATGGAACAATCAATTTTTTCACCTCTTATAGAACGAGGTAAGCATACCCCATGCATGCATAAATGATTCCCAATTTTTTCAGTGTGTGAGACAAGATTTGAAGAGTTTCTAATTTTTTATCGATGCTACATCTTCCTAGCTCAAAAGTTATTCTGGAGCTTATCATCTTTGTATCTACGTGACAGTAAATAATTATTAAAACTGGGATTGTCCATTAGTAATCTACTGCTAGCATCATTTTTTATTTTCGGGTGGGGGTGGATTGAATTTTTGTTTTTCCTTTCCGAGAAAGTTGATAAGCCTCCAATCTAGTACACTTAATCTAGAAGGACCAATAAGAATTGAGGAGTTGGCAGCAACATGATTCTGTTAACATGGCAGGCTAATGTGGACAGATTAGTTACAGGAGGGCTATAAATATAGAGGGAACGGGAAGGACTGAGGCAGGCAAAAATTAGTGAGTAGGAGTATGGAATAGGAGAGTAGTAGCCCTCTCAAAAGGCTATTTGTTACTTCTTTCATTGCTGTATTCTCTTTTAATTACATCAATATACTGTTGGCCCTTGATTCTCATAGAAATACTTCCTATTTACAGTTGGATTCTTATCAAAAGTCTACATGTTCGTTTGGTCGGTTCACGAGTAGATATAGCCTGGCATTTTGTTTTCAATTTCTTTTCTTGATCGTCGTGACTGATTCTTTAAACTTTGCACATGGAGGATGCTTTACGTTATTATGTTTTCTGCTCTTTTTTTCTGTTCGTCTTATTTAGAAGATCATACGAGATTCATGACCATAATGCATTGACACCCTACTTTAATTTATATCAAAAGGAAACTGAGTGGCTTGATAATTATCATACTTACTACAAACTTATTGTGTCAGGATGGAGACAGAGAGGATATGAACCTGTGGATGGGTTTTGCCTGGTCAATTGTTCTATGCAATCTTGACAATGCTGCTGCATCTCTAGACTGTTACATTTACATTTGATTTTGTCTTGCCTCATTTTGTTGAAATTCCTTTATCAGAGCAAGTTGTACCAAACAAGAACAGATTTGTAGAAAATCTCCTTTATTAATTTTGTTATGAATTGTCTTTACATATACAACACGTGTATATATGGTAGGAGATTATTTTCTTTATTATATAGGATTATTTCCTAATTAGGAATATCCTGTGTATGTATATAAACCGTTTATGAATCAATAAATATATTAGGTTATTCTCCCAAAATCAATAACATGGTATCAGAGCCTAATTCTCTAAATTAGGGTTTGTGAAAACTTGTGGGATTGTTCTTGGTGGTGGCAAATTTTTGGTCGGTAATTTCTGTGTGGAACCGACACTTACTAGGGTCACTTCTTGGTGGTTGAAGATCAGGAGAATCTTCTGTGGCGGCAGAAATTAGTCTGCAACGAGCGTTCTGGATTGTCGCGACTTGGGTTTCTTTTGGTTCGGCTTGGGTTTCTTGTGGTTTGACAGCTTGGTTTGCTCTGTTTCCGTCGTGTGTGGCGACCAGCGACGGGAGTCGCGTGAGAGTTCGGGCTCGTCGCTTTTGTCTTCTCCTTCCGGTAGGTGAGTCGAGTGCAATCGTCGACTGTGATTTTGGGCGGTAGACAGAGTAGGCTGTTTTGACAACCGATTTTGGGCTGTAGACAGAGTGGGCTATTCCTTTGGGCTTTCAGGTGGGTTAGTTTTTCTTTTCCTCTTTGGAGGCTGCTCTATTAGGCCTGCAATATTGTTGGACTATAATTATTGGGTCGCTTTGGAGTTCATTTGAGCTACTTTATTTTGTGTCCCCTTTTGGTTATCTGTTAATCATGATTGAAGGTGAAAAGAAAATGGTGAATGAAATTACAATAACTCCATCCTCAAAAATTACAGAAAGGAAGTTAACGGGTAGTAGAAATTATGCCCAATGGAAGAGAATTGTTTGGCGGTATGTGTCAAGTTTAGATTTAGGTGATCATTTGACTGATGATCCACCTCTACAATCTGATACTAATCTCGGGATTCGAGAAAAATGGTTGATGAAGGATGATAAACTTTTTAATCAGATTCAAAATACCATTGACCCGACAGTTGATGATGTTATTAATCATTGTGATACTGTAAAGGAATTGTGAGACTATCTAGAATTTTTGTATGCTAGTAAACAAGATGTATCTCATGTTCATGAACTGACGCTGAAGATTTATCGGGCTCAACAAAAGGGGCGAAATCTGTTTCAATATTATACCGAGGTAAAACAGGCATTCGAAGAAAAACGAGCTCTGTTTCCTATTACTAATTATATGAAGACAATGCAAGAACAAGAAAAGTAGATTGTGCTCCCGTGTTTTCTTGCAGGTTCGGGTCCTGAATATGAGGTGATTCGTACTCAGTTACTTACTAGTGAGGCACCACCTTCGTTTAGTGATATATATGCTAGTCTCCTTCGGGTATGGAAGGATAAGGACAAGGAGTAGGGTATAGTACCAAATGAGACGGTAGCTCTAGTTGGCACAAATTCAAAGTTGAATAACAGTTACAACAATAAAGGAGGAGGGGGTGGTAGTCAAGATAGAATTTCTAGCGGTGGTTCTCGTGGTTGTTATTACTGTGGGGAGCAAGGACATGTGAAAAAGAACTGTTGGAAATTGAATGGCAAACCATCCAAGTACACAAGTCAGATTCCTATGAGGAGATTTGCCAATGTTGCCACTCATGATGGTCTTCTACCTACACCTCCTACACTTCCATCTCAGTATCAAATTATGATTTCAACAGATGCCTATGCTCGCTTTACACAATTTTATGCTTCTCAACAGCCCGCTCCACCTTCCACTTCCACTTTATCCAACACAAGTAATTCTGTAGCGTGTGTTTCTACCTCGTCTCGCAATTGAGTCATTGATTCTAGTGCCACAGATCATATGACTGAAAATACAGGTATACTTTCATCATTTTAGTCGTCTTCTAATTTACCATGTGCCACTTTAGCTAAGGGCTCTAAAACTCCTGTTGTCGGATGCGGGATAGCACATCCAACAAACTCTTTACCATTGTCTTCTGTTTTATGTTTACCTCAGTTTCCTTTCAATCTTTTGTCTGTGAGTCAAATTACTAAATCTATTGATTGCAGTGTTCTTTTCTTTCCTAACCACTGTGTTTTTTTAGGATCTTGGGACGAAGTAGATTATTGGTAGAGGGCGTGAGCTCAATGGCCTGTATGTGTTGGATTCTTCTCCTACATGGGGGTTAAGGTCGATTGCATGCACTAGTACTTCTTCTCTTCTGCAGTTCCATTGTCGCTTCAGTCATCATTCTCTTCATTTTGAAGAAATTATGTCATAGTCTTAGTCAAGTGTCTCAATTAAATTGTGAGTCGTGTCAATTAGCAAAACACCACAGGGTGCCATATTTCTCTCAATTGAATAAACAGGCTACGTCCTCTTTTGATTTAATACATTCTGATATTTGGTATTTCTCCCTTGTTGCTAAGCTAGCTTCTGTTCGGTTGTTCATTTCTCTTGCTGCTACCTATCATTGGCNCATTTTGAAGAAATTATGTCATAGTCTTAGTCAAGTGTCTCAATTAAATTGTGAGTCGTGTCAATTAGCAAAACACCACAGGGTGCCATATTTCTCTCAATTGAATAAACAGGCTACGTCCTCTTTTGATTTAATACATTCTGATATTTGGTATTTCTCCCTTGTTGCTAAGCTAGCTTCTGTTCGGTTGTTCATTTCTCTTGCTGCTACCTATCATTGGCCGCTTCATCAGCTGGATATTAAAAATGCATTGCTCCATGGTGATTTGCTCGAAGAGGTTTACATAGAGCAACCACCAGGGTTTGTTGCCCAGGGGGAGTTAGGGAAGGTATGCAAACTGCAAAAGTCATTGTATGGTCTGAAGTAATCACCCCGTGCTAAGTTTGGGATATTTAGTGAGGTTGTAACTGAATTTGGCCTGCAACGAAGTGCATATGATCACTGCATCTTCTTTAAACAGTCTACAGATGGGTGTATTTTGTTAGTAGTATATGTTGATGATATTGTAATTACTGGTAGTGATAGCAGTGACATAAGTATGCTGAAAACCTTCCTAAGCACAAAGTTTCAGACAAAAGAGTTAGGTCCTTTGAAATATTTCTTAGGGATAGAGGTCTCTCGAAGTGGTAAATGAATTTTTCTATCTCAAAAGAAATATGTTCTAGACTTACTGGATGAAACGGGTTTAGCTGAAGTAAAACCTAGTGATACCCCTATGATACCAAATGCGAAACTTGGAGCGGAAGATGGAGATGTTTTTGTTGATGCAGATAAGTATAGGAGGATAGTGGGAAAGTTGAACCATCTCACAATTACTCGTCCAGATATTGCATTTTCAGTAAGTGTTATTAGTCAGTTTATGTCATCTCCTAGGACTTCACATTGGGATGCTGTAACTCATATATTAAAATATCTTAAAGGAGCATCAGGACATGCTATTCTTTATAGAGACCATGGTCA
>CAIGRH010169699.1:0-11012 GCA_903798295.1 Fraxinus nigra | reverse complement strand
AATTAAAATCTTAATTTTAATTCCCAACCAATGGGGACAATGTGTTGTACTGAACAAGTTAATGTAAGACAATCAACAAGATTTGTTTAATTCATCAAATCATTTATAATTGGTCAAATTTCATTTGCAACCATATATTTCGATGGACACGAAAGTATTATTCACTTATTCATAACTTATCTTGACACGAAGGTATTCATAACTTATTTCTATCTATNAATGTGTGGTTGAAAAGTTATAAGTCCCATAAATATGTGGTTGTAATTAATTATTGACTTTAACTTAAATTAAAATCTTAATTTTAATTCCCAACCAATGGGGACAATGTGTTGTACTGAACAAGTTAATGTAAGACAATCAACAAGATTTGTTTAATTCATCAAATCATTTATAATTGGTCAAATTTCATTTGCAACCATATATTTCGATGGACACGAAAGTATTATTCACTTATTCATAACTTATCTTGACACGAAGGTATTCATAACTTATTTCTATCTATCTATAAATTAAATTGTTTCTAAATTATCTAATAAGACTTTGATTTTTATAGAGCTCTAGCCAGGTTGGACTTTGAAGTTGCTCTCTCTCTCTCTCTCTCTCTCTCTCTCTCTCTCTCACATATTTGCACTAATGTAATACTTAAATTGTATTAGACATTTGAGCCTGCAATATAAGAATTGTGCCAAATGTATACTTAATGTGAGTATTTTATTATTTATTTGGAATTATATTGGTTCATCCGGCTGGCCTTCTACTCTCTTCATTACTTGTTCATTTATTGTACATTCCAAAAGTGATCATGGATTTATAGTACATAGTTTGCTCTGAAATGTGATTACAACTCGAGAAGGCAAGTCGTAGATTCGAAAGAAAAGAAGGTCATACTAGGAAGATAAAAAAGTTCAAAATGAGAGAGAGCCAAACCAAGAAAAGTATGAAGAGAAGAAGAGAAGGCATGCCTAGGAAGATATCTAATTGTGTCAAAGATCGGGACGAAGAGTTTTCATTCTTCCGGGATATTCAGAGACGCAAAAAAGATGAAATTACTAGTCTTCTTCAACCAATTTGACAATTTCTAATGAATTTGAAGCAAGCACTAAGGTCGGAGAGGATAGAGTACTAAGAGTTAAGTGTAGTAGGGTAAAGCCCACCCTTAAAATAGGTTTGTAAGGGGACGTGCCAAAGTACTTATAAATCCATGATATTGGGTTCTTCGACGAATATATTTTGTGGGGACAAAATTTGTTGACGCTGACCTACGAGGTCACTTAGTTCGGATTGATGTACCAGTAAAGGGATAATAATGTGAGCTCGGCTGTGTGAGGTCAGTTCCGACCTTGAATGGCTTACTCAAGAAGTATGTGTAGTCTTTCAAGACAAAAGGAAGGTAATGGTTAAGGATCACTGGCGAGATATATGAATTACCAATTACAGAGATACGCCTGGAAAGGTCACACGTCAGTGCCCACATAATCCTCCAATTAAAAATAATAGCTTCCACTTCTAAGTCACACATTAATTGCTGAGGCCCACTAGCCATTAATGCTCAAAAGAAATATGACGAAATCCAGCTTGGCAACCAATCTTATTGCACCAGCAACTGTATTTCCTCAGCTCGGAATTACAGTAAAAAGACAAGGGAGATAGCATCCATGCATATGCCCTCCTATAAAAGGAGAATTAAAGCCCAGAAGAAAGGGGAAGAAAAAATGTGGATACAAGCATATGCAAACTCTTTAGCAATTTTTCCTATTTCAAATATCTCCTATTATTGGGTGAAGAAGAATCATTGCATTATTTTCTTGTGAACACTTGATTATTTTAATAAGAAATCCACGTTTATCCCTTAAGTTGGCTTGAATGTTGCCTATACAATTTTCAACGTCAATAGTTTGGCGCTAGAAGGAGGGCCTGATTTGGGAAAACAGTCCCATCATTCCACAAAGTCTGCAAATCGGTATAAAGGACGAATTTTCAGCATCTGAAAATCAATCTCATACTCGTCCCGAACAAATCGGTTATCTAACAAAGGCTGACAGACGAGGTCGCAATGAAACTATTGATCCCCAAATGGTGGCTATGACGGAAGTTATTGAAAAATTAACAAATGTTGTCAGTCGACTGGAGCAAAAACAAGTTTGAAATCCACTACAGGATGTTGAGGTAGGATCCCCTCAACAAGAAAGAACCAACTCCCAGGAGAACAAATAGTGTATTCAATAAACTAGGTTCTCAACACTCATTGACACCCCCAAATAAAAATAAAGGGCCTCATAGTAACCGACCTGCTGAACGAACTGAACCTGAAATGAGCGCTCTCAGGAAGCTCATAGCCGATTTGGAAGCCAAAAACAAAGGGAGCACAGAAGAATATCTTACAAAATGTCACTCGCCTTTTACTGAGGACATCCTGGCAGAACCACTGCCCGAAAAGCTGAAGATGCCACAACTGACTGGGTATAATGGGGAGGGAAACCCTCTCAGTCATTTGGATAAATATGCCTATTGGATGGAGCTACATGGAGTTGGAGATGTCATTATGTGCTAAGCTTTCCCTTTAACCTTGGGAGATAAAGCTCAAAGATGGTTCAAGAGACTACACCAAAGATCTGTAAAGAATTGGAACGACCTCGCTACAACATTTCTAGCTCAGTTCATGGGTTCGAAGGCAAGAACTATACCAAATGAGAGGTTGATAAGCATAAAACAAGGGAAAATTGAATCGCTTAAAAGCTACTTGAACAGGTTTAACAAACAATCTATGGAGGTGGAGAAGATCTCCGACGACGTTGCACTTATGACGGTCCTTTCAGGGTTGAGGCTAAAAATAAGATTTTGGTGGTCCGTTTACGAAGATGGACCTCAGACCTATCATAAACTCTTGGGCCGAGCTGAGAAATATATAAGTGCAGAGGAAGCTACCTCGAACCAGGAGGATACCAAGCAAACTCCTCAATCCCCACGATGAACTAAGGAAAAACGAACAGATAGGGACTCAGGTCGGGAAAAAAGAAGTGACAAAAGGGATCAGGGTCGCTCTAGGCAATATCTCGACAAATTTCGCGAATATCACCCCCTTATCGCGACCTTGGAAGAAGTCTTTCTACAAACTAAGGAAAAGGAAGCCTTTTGCCAACCTCCAACCCAAAGAAAAGAAGCAACTGGAAAAAATCAAGGAAGGTACTTCCGTTATCACAGGACAACAGAGCACAATATTGACAATTGCAGAGATTTGAAAGAAGAGGTCGAGTTCCTTATCCGGCGAGGTCACCTACAAGAATTTGTAGCTAAATCCAGCTGGGTTACAATGGCCTAATCTACAAGGGACAACTCAACAAGCTCGACTGGATCATAAGCTCACAACTCACAATCTCGTGCCGAGATCCGAACATTGATAAGTGAGAACCAATACCTTGAGGGTTCACGGAGAACTAGGTTCAGATTGGTATGTGATGCCCGTATTTAGTAAAACTATAGTGTAATGTGCCTAGAATCGGAAGTCGTTACCTCACCACACCTAGAATGGTTCGGATTTTCGAAAAAGGTTGAACATGGCGTCTTGCAAGATCAAAGTGACGCGCTAGTCATAACTATGAATGTGGCAGGAGTACAGATACATCGGACCTTAGTGGATAATGGGAGTTCGGTAAACGTGTTATACTCTCGAACTCTGGAGTAGATGGCTATACAAGAGCGATACATTCAACCATATTTCAGGAGACTGCAAGGATTCTCTAGAGATCCCATTAATGCTTGGGGGCAGATAGTAGTCAGTGCAAAGCTTGGCAAACCCCCTGTCACCGAAGAATCTTAGCTGATTTCATTATTGTGGACCTCCCTTCGAATTATAATGCCATATTGGTGAGGCCCATATTGCATGAGTTGTAGGCTACCACTTCGATATATCATTATTGCTTAAAGTTCCCAACCTCGAATGGGCTGACTATAATACACGAAAACCAAGTGGAAGCAAGAGCTTGTAATGTCTACCTCCCAAATCCTCAAGTTTGAATGCTAAAAAATCAACATTACCAGCATACCGAGTTCACAAAGCTCAAACGACTCATCGTAACTGACCTGTCTGAGATCGATATTATGGAAAAACATCGCAAGAATGTGACTGATGACCAGCTTTTGTTTGAAGTGAGAGAAGCAGACCCACGACCCTATCCTGGAGTTTTGGTAATCTCTGTGTTTGTATCCAAAGTCAATGTTCCCAAAGTTCTGGTACATACGAGGAGCTCCGTCAATATACTTTGGGAGCTCCCTCAATAAACTTTACGCCAATACCTTTGAACAAATTGGAATTTTCCTCAGTTTTCTGTAACCATATTCAAACATGATTATGGGACTTAACAGTGCCCTCTCTGAAGTAAAAAGAGTAATTAAACTCCCTGTAGAGGTCGGAGACTCCTCTCGCCGAGTTAAAATGAACGCGGAATTTATGGTCCTGAACTCAAAGTCCCCTTATGATGCAATTATGGGACAACCTTTGTTGTTTGAACTCAGGGCAATAGTATCAATGTACCATTACGCCATCAAATTCCCCACGCCCCATGGTACGGGGCAAGTCAAAGGGAATAAGCATACTGCTAGTCGGTGTCAAGTGGTGGCATATTTAAAAGGAAGAAGGATTCATTACTCTTCGAAGGTCTGCATGACATGTACAGCAGCATCTTCGTCGAGCTCATTAGATCCGCGATTGAAAGTACGCGGGGGGGGAGGGGTGGGGGAGGAACTGGATGTTATTAAGGTTGGTACAGGTAGTCCGCAGAGAGAACTAAAAATAGGTCACGAACTACGGTCTCCACTAAGAGATCAAATCATCAACTTCCTCCAAGAGAACCTTGATGTCTTTGCTTGGGAACACGCTGACATGAAAGGAATTAACTCAAAGGTCATGTGCTACAAGTTGGGGGTTGATCTTTTGGTGCGGCGTAAGCAACAGTGATGGAGACCCTTAAATCCAGAATGGTACGAAGCACTAAACAAAGAGGGGCAAAAGCTGTTCCAGAATGAATTCATCTGAGAAGTAAGGTATCTAACATGGATTGCTAAGAATAATGGGGATTGGAAGGTGTGTATCGACTTTACTGACCTAAGTAAAGCATGCCACAAGGACAATTTTCCCTTGCCAAGAATAAACCAGATGGTAGATACTGCTGCTGCACATGACCTACTGAGTTTCATGGATGTATATTTAGGCTACAATCAGATCCTCATGTACGAGTCTGACCAAGAGTATACATCATTTATCACCGACAGAGGTCTCTATTATTACAAAGTAATGCCCTTAGGCCTCAAAAATGTTGGAACAACCTACCAATGTTTGGTTAATTCTATGTTTGCCAAACAAATTGGTAAGACCATGGAGGTATACGTCGACGAAATGTTGGTCAAAAGCGCGGATGCCCAGAATCATCAGCAACACATCGCCGAGATGTTCAGAATTCTGAGAATCTATGGAATGAAGCTGAATCCCCACAAATGTGCCTTCAGTGTAAGCTCGGGAAAATTTTTAGGATACATGGTAAATCGCAGAGGAATCGAGACCAACTTAGAGAAAATAAGGGTCATTATTGAAATGCGTCTCCCAGCTAAGACTAAGGAAGTCCAAAGTTTAACGGGACGAATAGATGTTCTTAGCCGTTTCATGTCAAAATCAACAAACAAATGCGGACCTTTCTTTGATACATTGAGGGATGGGAATATGTTCGAATGGACATTAGAGTGCCAGCTCGCTTTTGACCAACTGCAGTCACAATTGGCGCAACCACCGGTGCTGTCAAAACCAAAGACATGAGAAATGTTGATACTCTATCTAGCGGTTTCTGAAGATACTGTTAGCACAGTACTAAATAGGAAGGAAGAATGAGTGCAGCACCCTGTTTATTACGTTAGCAATGCTTTGCATGATGCTGAAGTTCGTTATTCTCCAATGGAGAAATTAGCTTACGCAGTAATCATAGCAGCTCGGAAATTAAGGCCATACTTCTTGGAACATCCCATTGAGATCTTAACGAATTATCCACTAAGGTAAGTATTGCAGAAACCTAACACTTCAGGGAGAATGGTGAAATGGTTAGTTGAGCTTGGTCAATTTGATATAAAATACAAACCGCGTACCTCCATTAAAGCCCAAGCCCTTGCCGACTTCATTGCGGAGTTCAGCTCGAGTCCAACGGAAGAATCGTTGCAACATCTGCCTTCAAAACTTTTTGTTGATGGATCCTCCACAGATGAACGAGCAGGAGCCGAAATCGTATTGGTAAGTCCAAATCAGCAGTTATTTTGTAAAGCACTGCCGTTTGATTTCAATGCCTCCAACAATGAATTCGAATACGAGTCCCTCCTAGCTGGCCTAAATATGGGGAATGAAATGAAAATTGACTACTTGGTCGCATACAACGACTCTCAGCTAGTAGTAAATCAGGTCAACGAAGCTTATCAAGCTAAGGAAGAAAGAATGAACAATTATCTTCAGCTCGTCAAAAAGGAGTTACGGAAGTTTGGGAATGTTCAGGTCGAGCGAGTTCCTCGAACTCAAAATGGATATATTGATGCCTTAGCAAGATTGGCGAGAAGTGAAGGAATTGAGAGGTGTGATAGCATACCAATAGGAAGAATTCGTTGCCCTGCCATTAATGAACCCGAAAGTGTTCATATGGTGATCGACCTCAGACAAACATGGATGGGTGATATGGTTTCGTATCTACAAACGGGCATATGCCCTGAAGATCCCATCATGGCAAGAAAACTACGAATAAGGTCAGCACGGTACACATTAATTGCTAGGTCCCACCAGCCATTAATGCTCAAAATAAATCTGACGGAATCCAGCTTGGCAACCAATCTTATTGCACCAACAACTGTATTTCCTCCACTCGAAATTACAGTGAAAAGACAATGGAGGTAGCATGCATGCATATGTCCCCATATAAAAGGAGAATTAAAGCCCAGAAAAAAGGGAGGAAAAAGGTGGATACACGCATATACAAACTCTTTAGAAATTTTTCGTATTTCAAATATCTCCTATCGTCGGGTGAAGAAGAATCATTGCATTATTTTCTTATGAGCCCCTGATTATTTTAATAAGAAATCCACATTTATCCCTTGAGTTGGCTTGAATATTGTCTACACATTTTTCAACGTCAACAAAATCAATCATTTTACAATATAGTTGGGTCGCTTTTTCTTGGTGCATATAGATTAGCTGCAGAATGAAGTCTACGAACCTATCTGAAGATTAGGTAAGAGATAACGCAACATGGGAATAAAACAAAGAACAAAGTTGCTACATGTATATTCATTTTATACATTAAGTTTGACATTCATGATGTGTCAAAATCATGGACATTCATTTGAATAGAACTTTTTCAAATCAATGCTCATGATTTTGATACATCAAGGAATGTTAAACTTGTTTTGTACAAAAAATAATGTATAACTAGTTTAATTCAACAAAGAAGCAGAAGCTCGCTTAAGAGCCACGAAACATTTTTTTATAAAAACTGATTGGCTACATGATGTCAATAAGAAATACATGGACAAGTGCGTAAAGCACGACCCCTGACTAAATCAGTTACAAGATGGCTAATAATGAGTCGCCACCTGTCATCACATCCAAATGATCAGGTTATCCCAAGGCTTGGAAGAAAATCTAAAAACACTCCTAATTCAAAGAAGAATGCATGCAATTCAAATATCTTCCTTTTAAATAGTTATTTCTCTTCATGTCATAGTTGAAGCATCTAGACTAATAAATTTAGGAGGTAAAAATCATAGTTAGGTGTGATGATTTGTTATTTGTATTTACGTTAATCTTCGATTGTAATTTTTTTTCATCAATAAAATCATGTAGTTCAATTTGTATCATCAACAATATTCATATTTTACATGATTTTTTTAGTCGTTGACTTCAGGAAACCATGGGTTGTACAGAACGACGTCTGGAAGAAAAAGGCCCGTCTTTGAATTTCTCGTTAAGAGTGGAAAAAAAATATTATAAATGATATTGGAATGAATATCCATTTAATAATAATGTTTTTTTTCGTTTAGTAGTGGTATATGTTCAATTTCCCATCGGGTTGATTTCATAAACGGTCACTAAGTTTTAAAACTTACACAAATGGTCACTCAATTTACATGCGCTTTCACAAACGGTTACCGAAATTTAAATTTCTTTCACAAACAGCCACTAAAGGATCATTATGATTTTGTGAACATATAACATTGAGGACCTTAACTGCAAACATCATCAAAAACCCTCCCCCCAAACCATTTTCAGCCATGACTTTGGAACGAAGTTCCACTACTTTTTGGCCACCAAAACCACCGAACCAACACACTATCTTTGAGCCATCGCTGCCCTCTATGCAATCCACCCAAGAATCGTCCCTAAATCCAACCGATTTGACCAAAATTTCATCCCAAAGTGGGTCGCTTGCACTGTACAAAATTGCCAGCCACCACTTTGGGACAAAATTTTAGCCAAATCCACCAGAGTTAGTGGCCATTCTTGGGTAGATAGTGTAGTTAACAACGCGGGCTTCAAGGTGGTGTGTTGTTATGGTAGTTTTGATGGCCGGAAAGTTGTAGAATTTCGTCCCAAAGTGGCGGTTGGCAATTTTGTGTTGTGTAAGCGACCCACTTTAGGACAAAATTTCAGTCAAATCTGTCGAAGTTAGTGGCCATTCTGGGTGGGTTGTGTAGAGGGCAGCGAGGGCTTCAAGGTGGTGTGTTGGTTCGGTGGTTTTGGTGACCGGAAAGTGGTGGAATGTCGTCCCAAAGTGGTGGCTGGCAGTTTTGTGTTGTGCAAGCGACCCACTTTGGGACGAAATTCTGGCCAAATCCGCTGGATTTAGGGGCGATTCTTTGGTGGATTGCGTAGAGGGCAGCAAGGGCTTTAAGGTAGTGTGTTGGTTTAAAATTTAGTGACCGTTTTGTAATTTTGATGTAAATTTAGTGACCATTTGTGAAATTAACCCATTTCCCATCTTGATGTTTGAAACTTAAAGATATCGCTCGCCACACCTTTATTTCCATCGCTTGAAATGGAAACAAATGCCTCAAAAATGGTAATTTAGTGCGAGATACCAATCATTCAGCCTCATTCACGAGTTAGTCTCCGAATGGTTTTCACTTTTCTAGTGATTAGAGGTGTAAATGGAGTCAACAAATTTATGAAATTTAAAAGAAATATTGCACAGCCAATTTTCAGTCAATTCAGAGTGAGTGGAAGCCTATGTCAATAGATCAACATCTACTAATCCAAAACCAAAAATTCCACAAATATATATAACCCCGAATGGAGGGCCAATTATATCATCAACGGACAAGGAAAACGCGAGAAGTGCACCCGTTAAAAACCAAAAAATAAACCAACCAAGCACACTTTTGTCAACTATTTCGTTAACTGACAAGAAAAACTTGAAAAGTGCACCAGAGCTAGACCAGAAAATGAACCAGTCCAACGCACTTATTACCGAAAAAATTGAAACCAGTCTAGTAAGATCTATCAGCCACAGAGAAAGCCAACCAAGTTTCTTAACTTCTAACTTTTCAAAAAGCAGGGGATGGATTCAAATTCAAACTCAAATGCCAAAATGTAGAGGTGTATCACCTTCTTTTAGGCTAACAATCATATCCCACCAAACTACGAGATTTTCTGATGAAACGCCTCCTAATTTGAGGACAAATCAGTCATGTTAGGTTTTAAGTTGCATTATCAATTCTTTAGACAAAATGGTTATTATAAAAGTGTTGTAAAAGTCAAAGTTTTGCGTTGTTGTATAGATGAACTAAGAGTTTTTAGGTTTGAGTATGGAACATGGATAATGAGTCACCAGAATTATACTAGCATGTCGTTAAGCCGATCTTGGAGTGTCCAAAATAGAATCATTCTCCGTCTATCGCTCGAGTGATACACATGTTGTTTGCCTGGTACTCGAACGATTGTGTTTTTTGAGAAACCTTAGTTCGCGATTTTCAAGATTTCTATCTATCCTATACTATCAAATATTTCCTATTATAAATATACCATACCCATTACGTTTTTGTGGGTAGTTGATCATTATTTTCTACCTTCATAACATCCTTTGGAGATCAATCAATCACAAGTTGGAAAAAACATCAAAATCATATAATCCAAAACACGCACTTCCTAAATATAATCAGGAAGGTACTTTTCTCAATAATATTCAGAGGTTACTGAATATTGATAGGGGTTGGACCAGAAGCACGAGAATAGTACAAGAATAAGGTGTTTTGGATAATACACATAAGATAGACAAATTCAGAAGATCGAGAGCAAGTGTGAGTGAAACACGTTCCGGTGGGTCTTAGAGAATGCAAGAATTAAATCATCAAATCTAGTGAATTTCTAGGTTGGATCATACTATAAGTTCTTATTATCTATAGTAGAAATCATTGTTTTAGTCTCAGGGTTTTTAATCCTTTAAAGGATTTTCACCATCAACAAATCTTGTGTTATTTATTGTTTTATTTATTATTTGGCAATTCAATATACGATTAACTTGACTTGGTTGTGAAAGCCCAAGAATAACTAACCAAGAGGGGGGATGAATTGGTTTTTAAAACTTTTTTGAAGAATTAATCTAAACTCAAGTTAGTAAAGACTAAATAGATTAATTCAAATAATAAGCACAAATATAAAAGCGATAAGTGAAATGGATAGATGATACAAACGATATAATTGTGGAGGTTCGATCCAAAGCAATGATCTACGTCCTCCGTTACCAAGCTCTCTGTCATGAGCAAGACCTTTTCTCTATGTTGATTGACTTATGGTGTAATTTAACCCTTTACAATGCTTTCGATAACTTACAAATAAGGAGCACTGATCCTTATATAATGTTGAGCATTACGGGATCTCAACACGACCCACACTATTGAGCTTTACGGGACCTCAATATGACCCACACGGTGATTTGCAACAAGGAACACCGATCCTTATACAATATTGATCTTTAAGGGATTTCAACACGATC
>CAIGRH010169663.1:0-12389 GCA_903798295.1 Fraxinus nigra | reverse complement strand
TTTACAAGGAGCATTGGAAGTTCATTTTTTTCTGGTAACATACTCTTATTTTGATTTTATTATGAAATTTTTTGGAATTATAATTCAAATTATTCCTAAAATAATTATGAATTTGATGTTATTGAGGTTCTTGATTATTTTTGCATAATTATTCATTAAATACTTAGGGTTGTAAGTCATTTTTGTTTCGAATTATTCAGTAATTATTTTTTGATGTCTGAGATTTTTGTGCATGTCTAGATATGATTTTAACTCTTAGCAATTTTATTTTATTTTTTTGATATTTGTTATGTATCGTTGAATGACATGTTTGTTTCATTTAGTTAAAAAGTGACATGTTATGTTACTTTATAGTGGCATTCTTTGTCATTTTAGTTTAAAAAATCCTGCCTTTTGTGATATTTGTCTTACATTAGAGAGTGGCATGCTATGAAACTTTTTAAATAAAAGGCCACACATGTTGTAATCTAGCTTTCTTTGAAGAACATTTTTGCTTACTTTCACAATTTGCTTATAAAAGAATCTTTTTACTAATATTTAAATCTTACTCTCTATTTTTGTATAGAATATAAATTAAAAGTTGAGCATTTAAAAGTGACATTGCATGTCAATTTTTAATTATAAAGTCACACGATATGTAATCCCCCATCCACCATTTTTTAAACTTATTTTTTAAAATTTATTTTTAACCACAAATTTGATGGGATCCATATCTTTTATCAACTTTTCAACTATATATTAATCAACTTTTTTCTCGAAACTTACTAAAAACTTATTTTTAACAAAACCAAATAGGGGGCTAATGTAAATTAAATTTTTTTCATCTATCTCGGTGGCAAATAGGAAAAGACAACCAATAAGTAGATTTTAAGATGAATGAAATTGTCCCTGAAGAATGCACATAGAACGAACTTGAGGGAGTGATATTTTGTCCTGTTCTATAAGAATTTAGGTCCTTCATTCTTTGCCACTTTCTAATTAAAAGGTCACAACTTTTTAATTTGAGTTTTTCTAATAAAACACATTTTTGTTATGGTTACAATGTGATTATAAGAACTTCTAAACTAACATTTAGCTATTAGTTTTATTTTTTATTGTGTTATGTCACTTTTTAGTGAAAAGATCACACATCGTGTAATTTGACTTTGTTTAACAAAGCATTCAATGTGCTCCTCTTTGATTGCTGAGCCTAATCAACTTGACTCATTTTCGTGACCTCGACCTCTCACTACACTTTGTCTTCCGATGTAAACACAATCTACTCGAGATCTTATGTATAGCATTCTTTACTGTATCAAAATGAGTATTTTGTCAAATTAGATGGCGTAGATATTAATTATAAACATGGAAGTTGGCTGTTAACATCTGAGCTTTATAATTGAGTGTAAGTATACTAATAAATAATGTAGTTTTCCATCTATGTTGGAGAAAGACCACATTTATTTATCTAAATTTATACTCTATCATGTATGTGCTCGTCTCATACACAATTTTTAAATGGGTGGTAGTAAGAATAGGCTGGGTAAAAAATTTATAATATTGTGGGTGAAAGATTGTATTTATATATCAAGAACTGGGTAAAAAATACTCTATCATATACATGTTTTCCATCTATGTTGGAGAAAGTCAACACTTATCTAAATTTATACTCAAAATACTCTATCATATATATGCTTGTCACATACACGATTTTTAAATGGGCGGTAGCAGGAATAGGCCTACTTCTTTTGCTATTATTTGATAATGGTGCATTTCTTCTAATTTGATCACATATTTTTATTTATTTAAATTTAATATTCAACCGACAATATTAATTATTTGCCCATGTAACGTTGACATTGATTGACTAAGTTAGCAATTGTAATCTTGGAAATGTAGCCGAACTAACAAATGAAGCTACCATTCTACAAAGATCAATAAATGTTGAAAGATTTGGACCTTTTCTTATGCACTCAATAATCATCAAAATTAAACTAGATTATGTTAATTGACATATCTTCATACCCCTTTCGTCCATTGTATTCCGCAATCGGCCACTTGCTATTGCACCAACCATTGCACCCACATTTGCTAATGAACCAAATATTGAAAACTTTTCACCAACACAATTGACCAAAAGAAAATTCAGATCCCAAAAGAAATTTCTATAACATAACAGCATTGAATGCAAATATACCAAAATTCCGGTAAACATTACCCATAACGCGATTTTCTGGCAATCGTCGGTGGCTGACTACGGGGGTCGTCGCTACTGGGTTGGGGCGATGGGTACTATAAAGGCGAAGAGAATAAAGTGAAGCGGAAGAAAACGGCGTCACCAGTGGAGCAAGAAAACAGAAAGTAAGTGCTCAGTCTTTGTTAACGGGTCCTGGCTTCCTGGTCAGGCGTACAAAATAGTTGCGAGTGGAGAAGAGGGGAAGAAGCGATGACAGATGGGGGTGGTGAGAGGGAGAGAGAAGACGAGGGAGATGAGGGGAAGAAGTGGCGGCTACCGGGCGGCGGCGGCGTTGGCGTCGTCGAGAGACGGGGAGGTGAGAGTGGAGAGGATATTGGTTCAAATGATTTTAGGGTTTGGTTGGGTTCAAATGATTTTATTGTATATAGATATAAAAATAAAAATAAAAAAATATTTTTAAATTATTAATTAAATCCTGATTTTTGAAATGTTAAACTTGTGATATGATTTGTAAAATTAGAAATCTAATTCCAGGTCTAAGTGTAATTTCCTCTTATTGATTCTTTGTCTTTTGTAATTAGAAATCCATTTCAGTTTTCCTTTGCAAGCTACAAAATAAATTAGGGCGGTGCAATTTGTGAAAATTAGGCTGAGATTTACTAATTTTAAAATGTTGGAGTTGCATGCTGTCGTTAATATTTCTATCCCACAAATGTAGGGATCTTAAATAAGTAATAAACTGGACGTGAGTTCAAGTATTGATCCCACGAAAAATAAGTAAACCTAACTCGAAGCGAATATAAACACACAAAAGATGGACGGGATGGATTTATATTAACAACCTAAACTAAATAATGAATCTAACTAAGCCCCTGTTTGATTCACATTATTTTTTCATTCTCATTCTTCTACTCATTTTCAACCACATATTCTTCAATAAAATAATATTTTTCATCATATTATTTTTTTCATTCTTATTCTTCTACTTATTTTCAACCACACATTTTTCAATAAAATAATATTTTCCATCACATCAATAACTTTTCCTTCTTTTTCAACCACGTATTCCCCATCACATCAACCAAAAAAATGCATTTCAATAAAATAATATTTTTCATCACATTATTTTTTTTATTCTCATTCTTCTACTCATTTTCAACCACACATTATTCAATAAAATAATATTTTTCATCACATCAATAACTTTTCCTTCTTTTTCAACCACGTATTCCCCATCACATCAACCAAAAAAATGCATTCTTTTGGAAATATTGTGCACCCAACAGGGGATAAATGGTAGGAAGTGTTTCTGAAACTAGATTAATGAACAAACACTAGCTAGGGCCCATATCCCCCATATACTCTTCCATATTAATATAAATTCCACAAGTTAGCAATATTCATTTAGATTTGAGTATCAATGTTCCTAATTTGTCTAATAATCTCTTCCGAGTATAATTAGATAAATCATCTCATACGACTCGGCAATATTCCTATCACAATGTGAACATATGAAGATATATTAAATCACAAAAACATCTATTTGAATCATGCAAAGCATAGACAATTATTGCTATTATGTGCTATCTTCTCTTCCATATTTCTTCTTCCGACTGATAATAAAATCACAATTCAATTCAATTAGTGGCTAATTAATTGAAAGCGTTAAGATCATAATAAATATTCAATCCAAATAAATATTAAATTTTAAAACCTAGAATTTAATATAAAAATTTCAAAATATATGGTTCAACGTTATCCTTGCGTCTATGCAACTAGTCAATCATAATATAATTACTAGTATACAAATTGAAATCGATACAACATCTCTCCGAAAGTAAAGGTTTGGGAAGAAATGGAAATAATTTCATATCTTGAATTCTTTTAATGGATCTTGATCACTCTCCTTGAATGTCTCCTTCTTCAACTCCAATCAATAATGTATGAATTTGGTAGGAATAGGTGCCTCTTTACAACGAATATTAATACATGATCTCTGATGCTCTTTTTCTTTATAGAATATGTGGAATATAAATATAATGTACAATATCCTCCTTGCTTTCTCCCATTTAAATTGTGGATGAAAGATTGTATTTATAGATCAAGAACTAGGTAAAAAAAAAATGTAATGTTATTCGTAATGAAGATTATCAGTAATCGTCTTAGCGACATATATGTGAAAATTTGTGATTTAATGTATTAATGTAATAGTTTTTTATTGACTCATCCATCAAATCACAAACAGTAACATCCCGACTCGCATGGATCGAAACATCACTAGATTAACTTTACTTTACCTGTAAACCGTAAACTTAATTAAATAAGTAAGTATACAGCAACATACCGTATATGCAACATACATACTTTTAGCGGAAAGTATAAAAATTTAACTTAAGAATTTATTTAGAATTATTTAATCCTAAATAACATCATTTCCTATTAAGGGGTTTTCTAATATTTTCTTAGAAATAAAGTCACATTATTGATGTGAAATGAAAAATAAATGTTAATGCTTTTGTTTTTTTTTTATCTCAATGGCAATTTCAAAAATAATTTCGTTAACATAGCTATCAACCTCGAAGCTTCATGAAGTTTTATAGTAAAGTAAAAAATTCTTTATATTATGACATATCCAAAAATCAGCTTCCGTCGACAATATATGAGGTATTAAAATATTTTTCAAAACCCCACAGCGACTTGGTTTAGAAGGTGACCCAATGCAGTTTAATGACATATAAAATTTTACAAACGTTAGATCAACATGATTTCAAGTTTATTCAGTAGCTAACCTATGAGGCTATCAAACACCACTAATTTTGTTGAAACATTTCAAGTAACGATTGAGTTATGAATTTTTGAATTCCAGGACAGAAGCTGGAAATTTAGAAAAACAGCAACACTAAATCGCTAACACTTTCTTTTATGGTAAATGGTGACTTGTAAGTAAAATTCTATAGCACATAACTACTTTTAAACATAACTTATTCTTAGAATAGTTCCACTTATGATGGCCTTAGAAATATTTTCTAAAAAAAACATAAATGTTGCATATTTTAATAAAAAACGTTAAGTCACCGACTTCTCCATATCATGTTGCATCATCTTCTATCATTACCCATGCCCCAAGCATATCAAATCAACCTGTAAGAGGGGAATTAGCCCATGAGTTTGAAACTCAATTGATATCATTGGTGCATTTCGTTATCAAATTAGAAATTTCGAATGGTGGATTCATGCCATCGCACGTAGATGGATTTCCGACAAAATCTGATTTCTATAGTAATATCATAATACGCAGAGCCAGAGAATGATCATCCAAACTATAGTAGTGCCGAAGCACCGTACCCAAAGGTACCAATGCATTCAAACTTTTAACGAAAAATCATAATTTGAAAAAAAAATAAACACTTGCACATCTACCTACCTTCGTTTGATGCTTTTGAATCGATGAAGTTGGACGTAAATATTGCTTCCTGAATGCAACCAATGCCTTTAAAGAATCTGCTTCACTTTTCTTTCCCTTACTTGAATTTTTTTTAATTTTGTTCAAGGTGTATATATTTTAATGTATAAATCACATATATTAGAAAGTGTTAGTTTGGAAATGAAAGGTAAGAAAATAGTTGCATTCATCACTTGTCAATTAAAGAGAATTTAAAACGAGTTAATTGTAGTTTCATTCCTAATGTTATGTGTGTGTGTACAAATGTTAAATGTATATAATTTGAGGTTTAATGCAACATTTTAGCCTACCAATTATGAGATTTAATGCCTTGACTATTCAACCAAACTATGAAAATGTGTGTGAGTATAATTTGAGGAAAATGAAATGAATTGAGTTCTTAAATTTAAATTCTCACCCTTGGTCCCTGCCTAAACTTTATTAAGTTAACAAAGTAAGGGGACAACATAAATCCTCAATTAGAACTTAATAGACTATATTACCTATAATTCGGTCATTTTGAAAAATAACGCGTACACAAAATTAAAAATATTTACTATCCATAAAACAAATTTTCATCGGCCGGTCTAATCTTTGGGAAACACTAAATTACATCCTACTTTATTTAAAACTTTTCTATTCTAAAGAAAACACGCATGGCTACTTGTGAACTTTCATGAGATTAAAATTATTTAAAACATATCGAACCAGTATCAGGTTTTTAAATAACTTATGGTTTGGACTTTCTTAACCTTAAATGTGCTACATCAACCTACTTAAGAATATAAAATTTTGGGACCTTACATCCCTCACACTTTAAAAATATTTTGTCTTTGAAATTACCTTAAATTAAACAAACAATGTCGGATACTTGGCTTTAACTTCTTCTTCTCTATCTCAAGTAGCTTCTTCTACTCCATGATTACTCCATTGTACCTTGACCAATTGAATCTCATTGTTCCGTAATTTATGTACCTTTCGGTCCAATATTTTAATACGTAATTCCTCATATGATAAATCTTTCTGTACTTCCAAGGATTCATAATCGACCACGTGATCACGATGATGCATATATTTTCTAATCATCGATATATGAAACACATTGTGAACTGCCGATAAATCGGGCGGCAAAGCCAATCGATAGGCCACATTTCTGTATATGCAACTGAATATGCAACTTACAGCAACATATCATATATGCAACTTATCAGAGATGCAACCAACATACCGTATATACAACTTACCATATATGCAACCAACATTTTTCGCAACAGAATCAATTGAATACACAAACTTGAATTACAAATTTATTGATTGAAAATTTGCCATCATAAATGCATATGCAACTTGATATCTAAATTCACAATTGCGCACTTCTCTATCTTTCTAGTTGAGGTAAAGAAAAAATGTTTCACACTTTTAACATCTATATTTCAAATGCATGTCTAATTAACACGTTTGCAATCAGCCCTGATCTCTCCATTATTTCCTGTCAAGGGACTTATGTTTTCCATTTTAATCATAGACTGATCAAAAGTGTCAAAATATTCACTCTGGCTATTCCCAAATCGGTTGTCAATAACCACCGTGTCAGCTTCACTTGTCGAGAACAGTTCTTGATTGTCTGAAGAAGTCCACTATTACTTTAGAGGTTAGTGAAGCAGTCATTGTTAAAACCATTTGGACTCAAATGATCAAAATTAGCTAAGGTGGCGTCATTTCCACCTTGAGGACACGTTTGATGTAATGTATCCAGGTAAGCAGAGTCCATGCTCGGGTTAGGGTTCCCCGTGCTACTGAAATCATAAATCTGGTGGCTCAAAAATCTGTATTTGGCTCTCCCAAAAGTATGAACACCTGAAGATTAAAACTAATTAGCTAATATAGTTGATAATTATGACATAAAATTCATGTAAATTAGTGTGTAATACCCGATAAAGCAACTAAATCAGTGGAATCAAGACCCTTGGCGCTGAACTTGGACGTGACGTTATTAAGGCTCTCAAAAGGGCTAGGGAGGTCACTATCGTCCACTGCTCGATTTGTTATTCCACTATCCCTTCTGCCTAGAGGAACTTCCCATGATGGACCTCCTCCATGTAACAGTTTAAATTAGCTAAATTATCATCGTGATAGAACTACAAGAGTATTTGGTATACTACATTGGACATGATTAAGGAAAGATGGCGTGAAAAATTAGCAAGTTTTGATACTAGGCTAACTGAAATTTGAGAAGTGAGGGCTAAAATATCTGCACATGAGACGACACCAAGAAATACATCAGTTGAGTCCCTGTTGGGATTTCCTTCTTTCTTGCTCTCTGAGCCTTCTACATTGTCTAGCAATATCGAGCCATCGCAGCCCTTTTCAAATTAGACATCACACACTTTAGATTTGAAGTTTAAAATCAAGAAAAGCAAGTAGTTTAAAATTTTTGATCTCAGGTCTTGATGCAATTCATATATGAAAAATTGTACACGAGTTAGAATAGCAAGGAAATTATACATTGACAAAGCAATCGTGGAAATGGAGACGAATAAGTTTGGCATCAATTGGAACATCGTTTTGTTGAGCATGTTCCAGTATATTACAAACTATAGTACACATTTGGGTTTGAGCTACTATAAAACGTATCGGTCAACTGACTATTACGCTCCAACACGAAAAAAGCTATCCAAGAAAGAGTGATTGTTGGGTTTTAATTTTTCATGTGGGCCTACATATGTAATCAAGTGTGTATTAAAAGCTATCTTAAAGTTAAGCCCAATTAAAATGATCTAATAAAGAATTAAAGACATGGGCTTTGGACATCTAAATAAAGTGCAGGCCGGATTATACATGTAGAGACTGAATTCATTAGAGTTGTATTTGACGATGGACCAAATACTTATGAAAATATGAATAGAGTTATGATCCTCAATTCATATGTAATTTCTCATTCTTCGTATCATCTCATCAGCACACGAATATAAGAGAAAACATATTGAAGAGGAAAATTCAAAACCCGCATAAAGGACTTCAAGTATCAAGAAAAATGATTCAAGAATTCAAGAATCAAATTGAAGAAAAACAAATCAAAATTATGGAGCAAGAAGCCAAAATCAAGATCAAGATCTCATGAACCAAAAGAGCCAATAATCAAGAATAAAGATTTATAATTAAGATTAAGTAATAGGGAATAATTCCCAATAAATCAAGGTATGTTCTACATTTAATAATTCTTTTGGTGATTTGACATGGAGAATCTTGGCAATTAAGTAATTAGGTTTTCAACTTCTGAGGTTTAAATCTTTATAAAATTCTAACAAGTGGTATCAAAGCTAACTTCATGTTTAACCATTGATAATAAAGAAGATTTTTAGGGTTGGAATTCATACTTTGGATTTCAAATTTTTAGGATGAGAATTTCATGCCCTAAATTTCAGATTTTAAGGAATTTTTTGGATCTACGGCATCGTCGCAGCGCTATAGCATCGTGTTTGGGCACTGTATTTCAGCATCACATCCTAGCGCCGCAGCGCCCTAACACAGGGCACTGTGAAGCCAAGGTATTGTTCAATTTTATTTATTTATTTATTTATTTATTTTTTTGTGGTTAAACACAAAAGAAAGAAAAATAATATTAAAAGGTCAAAGGTGCTATTCATATTACTAATTGTTTTAAAATAGATTAATTGATACAACACGTTACCAAAGTATCATCTATTGTCTAAATTAATTTATTTAGAATATTAAGAAGGTATGTGATACAGGATGACATTAATAATTTTTCAAGATGACCAATGAGGTGAGAACAACTTGATATGTACTCTACGTAGAGCACCACATAATGAGGCCGTCTACTACTATGAGGTCGTCGACCCCCATGAGGTCGTCTACCACCACGAGGCCGTCTACCATCATAAGGTAGTCTACTACTA
Source organism: Fraxinus nigra (assembly GCA_903798295.1). Classification (NCBI taxonomy): domain Eukaryota; kingdom Viridiplantae; phylum Streptophyta; class Magnoliopsida; order Lamiales; family Oleaceae; genus Fraxinus; species Fraxinus nigra. The sequence continues at coordinate 2,851 of CAIGRH010169663.1, read as the reverse complement.
TGAGACCGTCTACTACTGTGAGGCCGTCGACCCCCATGAGGTTGTCTACCACCATGAAGCCGTATACCCCCATGAGGTTGTCTGCCACAATGAGGTCGTCTACCACCATGAGACGCTCTATTACTATGAGGTCATCAACCCCCATGAGGTCGTCTATCCCCATGAGGTCACCTACCACCACAAGGCCGTCTACTACCATGAGGCCATCAATCCCCATGAGGTTGTTTACCACTATGAGGTAGTCTACTATTATGAAGACGTCGACCCCCATGAGGTCGCATACTACCATGAGGCCGTCGACCTTTATGAGGTCATCTACCACTACGAGACTGTCTACCACCCGAGGCAGTCGACCCCTATGAGGTTGTCTACCACCATAAGGTCGTCTACTACTATGAGGCCGACGACCCCATGAGGTTGTCTACCACCATGAGGCCATCGACCTCCATGAGGTCATCTACCACCTGAGGTCGTCTACCACCGTGAGGCCCTCTACGTTCACATAGGTCGTCTACCACTATAAGGCCAATGCTACACTTAGCCATACAAATGGAAAAATGAGCTAAACAGGAACCGCTCAACGACAAACGTAGGTACAACCAACCCCTTGAGGAGTGGGGATCATTCCACCAGAACGTGAGAGAACTAGGGAGGTTTACATGGGACACGTGGCACCATTAAATACCAAACACATGCGTAGCAACATGTGCCTATAAATACCTCTAAGGTGAGAAAGGTATGGACTCTTGAAACTCGAACTGTTTCAATTCACGTTATAGTATCTTCCTGCTCCTCAAAACTGATTATTGATTCTCACGTCGAAGGTACAATGGGGGAGAAAGCCCCAACCTCATTTTGCAATTTGCAACAGGTCCAAAGGAAGGTCAGTATTTGGTCGAATTATTTGTATACCGTGGTAATAAATATGTGACAATTGTATGGTTTTTCATAATGTGAACATTGAGTTGGTCCAAAAATAGACTTGATGTTTACCCGGATTTATTGTCAGTATTTGATAATCTATCCAAAAACTAAATAGCAATGATGTACTCGATCTCTTGTGATGGGACGTACCATTATTTGAAATTTATTAATTGTTCAATATGGATTTCCATATGAACATGTTATTGAGATTTAAGTTCTCTATTCAGCTAAGCCATTAACTTTTGCAATATTTGCCAATGTCAATTCAATTTAGTACATGAACCAAAGTTTAAGAGTTGAAAAGAAAATGTTCGTATCGTTCTTAGTAGTATAGATGTAGACCTTGCGTTAAGGATGGAACAACCCACTACTCTTACGGATAAGATTTTTACTAATAAAAAGGGACTCGAAAGTGAGATTGTTCAAACAGCATAAGGCCAAGGAATTTCTTAAAGAAATTGAAAAATTCTTTGAAAAGGTAATAATGCCGAAACTAGTACGCTTCTGGAAAATTTAATTTCACTAAAGTATAAGGCTAAAGAAATCGTACAAGAGTGCATTAGTGAAATGTCTCATCTTGCTTCAAAAATAAAGGCTTTAAAGCTTAAGTTGTCTGATGACTTGTTCGTGCATTTCATTTTAATTTATATTCTTGCACAATTCAGCAAATTTAAGGTCAGTTACGATTGTCAAAAGGAGGAAGTGAGCTCTTAATGAGATCATTTCATATTGTGTACAAGGAGAAGAAAGTCTAAAGCAAGAAAGAATTGGAAGTACTCACTTGGCAAGTGCTAAAAGATAAGGAAGCTGTATCTGATTCAGTTCAAAAGAAACAGTAAAAGCCTGAAAGGATAAATCAGTTGACTGTTACTTTTGTGTAAATCTGAAACACATAAAGAGAGAATGTACTAAATACCACGCTTGACGTGTCAAAGATTCATCTATGTGAGGGTGATGACAAATCAGTGAAAATTGAGGCTATAAGGACCTTAGGTTATCATTAAAGACTGTTTATTATTTGAATTTGAAAGAGACATTTGCAGTATCGTCTTTTAAATGAAATTTGGTTTCTATTTCTACATTTGGCAAATTCAGTTATTTTTGTTCATGTGGATATAGTCGGTTTAGTTTTTTTTTTAAATTTAAATATTGTGGGTACTAGTTCTTTATTCGATTATAATAATCTATATTAATACGGTTGCCTCTTATAAAACACTATTGCACATAAATTCACGTGGTATTAAAAGTAAATTAACCAATGAGAATTGTGCTTGGTTATGACACATGGTTTTGGTCATATCTCTCAAAAGAGAAAGAAAAAGCTTGTGTCTGGAGGAATTCTTGATCCACTTAATTTTTTGACTTAAGTGTTTATGTTAATTACATTAATGGAAAATGAATAAACTTAATGAGATTAGGTGACAATAGAACTTCGAATGTCTTAGAATTAATTCATATGGATATATATAGGACATTCCCTTCGGCTTCTTGGAATAGTTGTTCACGAAAATATTTATTCAAATTAAAATCACCGTAAGTGTACGGTTCGTTAACAATTAGTAAAATGGAATTGAGAAATTTGGATATCGTTTCCACAAGGATTGATTTAGTTTAATTCTAATTACTGAAACCTTAATCGAATCTATGAAAATTTGGATGATTGTAATGATTTATTACTAAACTGTAACTTCCTAGCACTTTAAATTTAGGTTAATACTAAATTCAAATGAATGATTGAATACAATTTGGATTTTTTATGAATAACAAATGAGTACTAGAATCACAAATTCTCATGCAATGTTCGCTTTGAAACCTAGTTCTACAATATCGACAACATATTTGATAATCTGAAGAATCAATGATCTTAACATATCCAACAATCTCTCTCGAGAATTGTTGGACATATTCATGTAAATCACCCGACTAT
>CAIGRH010169661.1:0-18181 GCA_903798295.1 Fraxinus nigra | reverse complement strand
GTTTGCATTTTCATTTGGGATATTTTTTGCTAAATTGGCTTAGTATTGTGTTTTTGTTTTTATTGGCTTTTCTTCATAATGTTTTTTCCAATTTGATGGTTGGAGTTTAGACTTATAAAAAATAATTTATTTTCGTGGTTATTAACCGAACTGAGCCGAACCGAACCGAACCGACTTACGTGTTTATGGTCATGGTATGGCTAAAAATTTGGTGGTGCGGTTATGGTTTTGGCCGAACCAACCCCAAACCAAATCGTTATCACCCCTGATTCAAATAGGCTTCGAACAAGTGTATAAGATAAATCAAGATATTATATATTTTTATTATTTTTTCTTTTATATATTTTAATGTAGGGGACGAAATATGAGCTTAGGTCATCTAAATGAAGGTCAATTCACGTTCAAGGTCACCTTACCAACAAATGACAGTCATTCCAAATTTCACACATGCAGTTTAAACTCACTCACAAGATCACAATGTGTGTTGTGCAGGTGGTACATGAAGAAACTTATACTCAATACTCAACATTAAACCGAATCAAGTAATGAAAGTGATAGTATAGAACATATGAATGCATATTTGGTCACAAATACTATGTTTAAGAGCATCATGAAATGTCTAGTAGTCTAAAATTTTTTTTTAAATAAAATAATAAACAAGACAAAGAACAAAAACAAAACATAACATAAATAAGTGAGATGCATGCAAGTATGAATGAACTCGATGAACAGTACATGCATGCACCTAGTTATCCAATCAATGAGATACATAGATGCTCTTACTTTTAAGAGCACGATCAATCTTATGACCTATCAAGTCACTTTTCTTGACCAAAACCTTCTTAGAAGTAGAAGTGATTCTAATTAACGGAGTCATCATCTCAGTTAAGTGGCTAACCTGACTTTTACTTCTAGTCACGAGTTTACGACACCTAGGTCTTGTGTGTCCCAGTGCACCACAATGGTGACAGGTGGGAATAAACCTAGGTTCAAACCTGCTCGAAGGTTGTTGACGATATATAGGATGATTGACCCTATGTTGTCTATTAGGTCTCGATCCCAAGACATTTTTGCCCTTTGGTTCAGGATAAACAATATTCCGAGCGTTGTTAGTGGTTGAGAATAAAGTGGTCTTAGATGTACTAGTAGTAGTATTTTCATTTTCAACGTAACCCAGACCATGCCTATTTCCAGCAACTTGTTCGTCCGTAACAGATTGTCAAGTTTCTGAGTACCGCTCATGAAGGAATTAAGTTAAGTATTAGATTTTTCAAGATCAGTTATTAAGGATTTAACTTTAGCTTCCAAGTTTTCATTAACAAACTTCAACTCATCAGTTTTTTGGTAGAGCCCTAAAGGTCGCCTGTGAGTTTTTTTTTCTCTCTTTCAAGATCATTAACCTTTTTCAGTACAGTTTTATTGACCTTTTTTTAAGACTCTCCTCAAATAGTTTATGATAAGACTCGTGAGTATCAATCTCATCCTCAGATTTTTCCTCGGATTTCTCACTTCGTTCATCATTTTCAACCTTTTCATTTTCCTTATCAAACTCTATCGTAGCTATAGATGTGATTTGTTCATCTTCGCCGCTAGAGGTATCACTCCGAGTACTCGAATCTGATTCATCATTGCTCGATGTCACTGCTAATGCCTTACGTCTTTCTTTAGTTGAACTCTTTTTAAAGTTAGGACATTCATTCCTATAATGACCAAAACCCTGACATTCATGGCATCTAACTGACTAGGTTTTCTTATTAGCAGTCCAAGAGTTATTATTCTTACGTTTATCTCTTGAGAATTTATTAGGGACATCATTTTTACATTCTTGAGGCTTTCTCTTATTTCCTCATCGCCTTCTAGAATTTTTTAACTAAATAAGCTATTTTGTTGTCCCTAATGGTTTCAACATCAGTTGACTCACTCTTTTCTTTCCTAACAATGTTCATGGCTATGGATTTAACCTTTTTAGGTTGAGATATAGTTAGTTCATAGGTTTGAAGGGATCCTACGAGTTCTTCTATCTTAACTGCATTTAAGTCCTTAATTTCTTCAATCTCGGTGTCTTTAGGTTTAAACCTTTCAGGTATGGATCTAAGGACTTTTCTAACAATTTTGGACTTGGGGGATCTTTTCACCTAGGTTAAAACTCGAATTTACTATGTTATTCAACTTCGCATAGAATTCATCGAACGATTAATCGTCCTTCATTCTGATTTCTTCAAACCTAGAGGTTAACATCTGCAGTTTATAATTTTTAACAATTTTAGTTTCCTCGTGTGTGTTTTCTAAGATATCCCAAACTTCTTTAGCAGTCTCACACATCGAAACTCTCTTAAAATCTTCATCAGATACAGCCATGAACAGGGCATCAGTGCCCTTACTGTTCCAGTTACACTCAGCTAAATCCTCTTTAGTCCACAGTGTAATATCAGTGGGTGTAACTACACCAGCAACACTAATTGAAGGTGAAGTCCACCAAGTTTGAACACTAATCCAAATACGCTCATCTAATGCTTTAAGGAAGGCTCTCATTCAAACTTTCCAATAAGCATAGTTGCTCCATCAAAGAATGGAGGCACAGACAATGACTGACTCAACTAGAATAATTTAAAGGTCATGATATGAAATTAGGCTCTGATACCAATTAAAATAATGAGATTCAACACAAACTATACCTAGAGGGGGTGAATTGGTGCAAATGCGAAAATTAAAAATTGCAATTAACCAGTAATAAGTCACTAATTAATTATCTCTATATGGTTATGCAATCAATTCAATTATCCTATGTTTGAATTATGTAAAATATAAAAGCAATAAATAACGCACGATATGATCACGGAGCAACCCCAACTGTGTAAAAACTCCGGGCACTTTGCTAGTCAAAATTTACTATAAACGATTGAACCTAAACTTCGTCAGACAAGATGACGACATGGACTTTCTAACCTCTTGACTATAATTACCACAGCTCTCCTGGGTTTTGTGCTCCTGCACCAACTCCCAGTTGTAGATTTCAAAGCCCTCCTAAAATGTGCGATCCTGCAGCAACTTCCGACTTTATCAATTCATCTAACTCCTGCAATTCCAATTACCTTCCCTTGATCTTTAGAACTCTAGGAAGTGCATGCAAGGAAGATAGTGCAATAGCAGAAGATCGTGCAACAGTAGAAGACCTCTTGGTAAACTAGCAAACTGGGGCTTATGTAAACACATATTCCTTAAAATAGATTCGCCCACTCACCGCATGTGTTAGATGTTTTGTTTGAGCGTCTTTCTCCTTGGATAAAATGGAAAAACTAATAGAATCTGACTACTTCATATTCTACTCCAACGAATAAAATTTATGCTGGATAGTATCACCAAAAATAAGACGGAAACTGGAAAATTTCTTTTAAAACAAAGAACTGTAAATTACGCAGTATGCAGACTAGTATGAGTTTTTGGTGTAGAATAATGGAAAAGAAATTGAGCTTTGATATAGACTTGGCCTTCATGAATGGGGAATTACATCCGTCCATAAATATGCTATTAACTTCATTTTATAATGGCAATAACCATTAGAGTTTCAACAATTTCACAAGTTAAGTGTTAGTTTGAGAGAAAGAAAAAGTAGGAATAAAAAAAAGGTAAACCCTCATGAGGGGCCAATTTTTTGGTCCGTTTAGTCTGATATTCAGGTATATAGGTCACGTTCGCACCTAAATTTAAGGCTCGATATACAATTAGGTTTGTGATTTGCACCTTCCCTCTACACACTTGGAGAGCCTCTATGCTACACACGATTACGTCATTCCAAAGTGTAACAATATATAAGGTATTCTTTTACTTTAATAAACTTCCTATGTGGAACAAGCTTAATTAGTTTTCCCGCCAACACATAAAGCTCTTCAAATCTATCAACTTTGAGCTTCAATTTCTCATTTATCCGAGCATCATTTTTGAGAAGTAAATATATGTTTTCAATGTTCTCACAGAAGAGAGTACAGATCAACATTAATCTTCCAAAATGAACGGACGGGTCTCACTCAAAATTATGCCAAAATAGCCTACTAAGCCATTTTTTCCAACATCTTTTTCTCTTTACTTTTACATTCTCCACTTCAAAGTTTATTTAAGTGCTAACAATAATGTGGATTTCCTTCCTCATAACTTTCTACGAAGGATGTCTTCCTTTGATATTCCTAAGCCACTGCCCCTGGCCCAACCTCGATTCGAAGCCATAGAAAGAGAAGAGCGAAAGGCAAAAGCCCTCACGATGGACATGACGGATCTGAAAAGCTCAAGCCATAGAAAATGATTTGGGATTTTGGATTTTCGATGGTGGTGGTACTGGGAGAGAATATAGGATGAAAGTTGAAACCTAGATAATGAGATAGAAGAGAGGTAGCGAGATATGAACTAGGGTTAGGGATTTGGAAATAAGGTAACAATGAAATGAAACATTTGAGTAGGTAAGAGAAGAATTTAAGAACGCATTAGAAACAAAAGTGGAAAAATAAGATTTTTAGATGGAAATAGAAAAAATTTAGTGGGAAGTCAAAATTTGAGTAGAAGGGAAATAGAAGAGGGTAAAGATTGGTTATTTTAAATTTCCTTGTACATTTTTATAAATGTTTTAAAGAAAATATACCTACATATGTACACTAAACAATCGTTCATTATTCATCCCATATCTAGGGATGGAAAAAAAAACCTTTCGGCCCGTACTCATGGGAAAATTACCCACCTAACCGGGTAAACGAGGCGGGGATGGGGCAGAGGTCATTGCCCCGTAGAGGGTACGAAAACTACCCTGCCCCATCCTGATCCCGCCTCAAACCGCTCGTCCCACTTTAAACCAGGTATGGAATGGGGTAATGTGACAAAAATACCAACGGGGAGGGGTGGGAATGGTCTACCCGTCTCATAGCCGCCCCTCATTTCCATTCCTACCCATATCATGCCCTACTCTCTTAAAATAGTAAGGGTGCGTTTGGTTTGTTATTTTCGAGCTATTTTCAATTTTCACTTCTATAAAACACCAAAAAATTAATTGCTCTAATATTTCTAAGCATGCATTTTCAAAAATAAGCTTAAATTTATAACATAAAACTTAAAATGCATTTTCGACGTTTTGAAGTTTTTATTGTTAACTCTAAAAACACTCAAACATAGAAAACTAGCATTTAAATAAATTTTTATTTGAACAAATTTTTAAAAATATAAAATATAAGATTCTAAAGAATTAAATTTTTAAAAGATAAAGATCTTGAAAAAAAATCTAAAAATCTAAAAAATTAAAGTTATAAAAATTTCTAAAAAAATTATAATAAATAAAAAATAAAAGTACTTCATGCTCTTAATGATTATTTACATAAAAATTCTAAAACAACATTTAAATTGGGAAAAATTCTAAATCAACATCTTTAATTTTTATTTATTATTTATTTTAATTTTACTTTTGTAGCGAGAAAAAAAATATTCTAAAATTAATCAAGTTTAATATATATATTAACATAAAGTTATTTATTTTTATTGAATAATCAAATTTCATGGAATAAAAATATCATAAAACAGTTTTTCAAGATTTTGAACCAAACGTGTTTCATAGTTTTCTATTTTGAAAAATAATTTTTCAAAATGACAAACTAAACGCGTTTTTAGCGATTTTGAAACCGACTATCAAAATAGAAAACTAAAAATGCAATAGAATTTGTTGACCCCAAAAATGTGCCAACAGAGTCCCCGTCAAGTCCTCTTTACATGGACATCACCTGCACATCGAACATCTGGTTAAGAGGCAAAGGCAAAAATGAAAAAGGTCCAGCGATCGTTTGCACTCCGACGGTCAAGTCAACGGCCAAACAAAATAAAAATTGAGTACAAGAGACAGAAGATGGGAAGATGGTGGAGTTAGAGAACATACCTTAATTATGAAATGAATCTCACACACACACACACACACACACACACACACACACACACACATATATGTGTGTGTGTGTGTGCCTAAAAATATACAACTTGATTAAATAGGTCCATTGTAATTAAAAAGTCGATGCCATGTAATATATGGGTGTGACGATAGTCCTCTAGTGTACGGGTCGGACTTTGAAATATAAGCTGTCAAGCAGATGATGTCTTACAGATTGCCTCAAAACATATGCATCGATCCCAAATATGTAAGGACTTATGAATTGCCTCGAAAGTATATGTGTGAGCCTGAATAAGCGAGAGCTTACAGATGGCCACCAAAATATGCATTGATCCCAAATAGGAGAGGACTTACAAACTGCCTTGAGAATATAAACCACTCCTATAAGTGAGGACTTACGAACTGCCTCAACAAATGTGCGAGTTTGAGTAAGCAAGGACTTGCGAATTACCTCGAAAGATAGATTTTGTATATAACTTGTCGAAATTTTGATAGCATCTCCTCTGTAAAATAGACTAAACCAACCTGTAATACAACATAATATCTCCACTTCACATATATAAAATAAATTTGGGGTTCATTTACCCCTTAAATTACTCATGATAATAAAGTAAATACTGACATCAAATTTCTTCACGATATAATATGTCGAACGCCTATCATGACTAGCAGGAGTGAAAATAATGTCATAACATGCTAGTAATGATGATGTAATGATACAAAAATACTAGTATCACAATAGTCCCTCAAGTCTGAGTCGAATATTAATATGCTGGTCGGACTTGGAATATAAGCCACTGTGATGAAGTTGATGTAGCGAAGAGACTAAATATATAAGAATATGTAGAGGTGTTGCTCTGAATGTGAGTAGCAGAGGCGATACTCTGGATATGTAAGTAGCAGAGGTGATGCTCTGAATCTATAAATAGCGGAGACGATGCTCAGAATATGAGTAATAGAGGTTATGCTCTGAATGTATAAGTAGCAAAGGCGATGCTCTTAATGTATATAGTAGAAGCAATGCTCTGGACATAATAGTTATAATAAGTTAACATCCTTACATGACGGTGGTGCATCCAGGTCAAGGGCTTCTTCCATGGTGTTTGATCCAGCCATGGAAGGCTTTGCCTTCGTGGGTATTAAGGTGGGCCTACCCATCTCCTTACAAAGCGGTAAATAATATAAACTCTCTGAAGATTAGTAGATGTAACATAGTTGAATCTAAAACAAAGTCATGAAAGATAGGTAGCTGTAATACTGTTGATGTTAAGGCATAATGAGCTCTTTAAAGATAAATGCGGCTGTAATACAATATCTCGTAAGGTGAGGCATCTCACAGGGCGATAAGTGATTATCAAGCTAGTGGCTCATCTTGAACTTTCGATGTCTTATATGCTAGCCTCGAATCAACATCTTGTGAGGCGAGGAATAAACATCTCGCGATGCTAGAAATGATCATCAACGAGATGGGGAATAAACATCCCATGAATAGCTCTTGAACTATCAGAGTCTTATAAGCGATCTTTGATAGATGAGGTCTTACAACTTAGCTCGACGATAGTGAGAGGTGAAGAATAAACATCTAGTGAGGCGAGGAATAAACATCCTGGAAATAGCTCTCAAACTATCGGAGTTTTAGAAGCGGTCTCGAATATATGAGGTCCTATAGCTAGACTCAATGATAGTGAGAGACAATGAATAAACAACTCATGAGGCCATAAATAATCATCTGACGAGGCCATGAATGACATTCCACAAATAGCTCTCGAACTATCGGAGTCTTATAAGCGGTCTCAGATATATGAGGTCTTAAAACTTGGCTCGACGATAGTGAAAGACGATGAATAAGCATCTTGCTAAGCTAAAGATAAGCATCTAGCGAGGTGGGGAATAAACATCCCGCGAATAGTTCTCAAACTATAGGAGCCTTATAAACTGGCCTCAAATAGATGAGGTCTTATAGCTAGGCTCGACGATTGTGAGAGGCGAGGAATAAAAGTCTCACGAAGTCAGGAATAATCATCTAGTGAGGCGGGGAATAAACATCTCGCGAATAGATCTCGAACTATTGGAGTCTTATAAACTGGCTTTGAATAGACAACGTCTTATAGCTAGGCTCGACGATAGTGAGAGTCGAGGAATAAACATCTCGTGAAGCCAAGAATGAGCATCTGGTGAGGCGAGGAATAAACATCCTGCGAATAGCTCTCGAACTATCAGAGTCTTATAAACTAGCCTCGGATAAAAGAGGTCTTATAGTTTGGCTCGACGATAGTGAAAGATGAGGAATAAACATCTCGCGAAGCTAAGAATAATCATCTGGGGAGGCGGGGAATAAACATCCCACGAATAGCTCTCAAACTATCGGAGTCTTATAAACTGGCCTCGAATAGACAATGTCTTATAGCTAGGCTCGACGATAGTGGTCTCGCGAACCCAGGATAAGCATCCCGCGAGGTAGGGAATAAACATCCCGCGAATAGCTCTTGAACTATTGGATTCTTATAAACTGGTCTCAGATATATGAGGTCTTATAGCTAGGCTCGACGATAGTGAGAAGCGAGGGATAAACATCTCACGAGACCAGAAATAATCATCAGGTGAGGCGAGGAATAGACATCCCGGGAAGCCAGGAAAGGTTCCTTTTGCAAGGGCAAACACGTCTAGCTAGGGCTACAATAACGCTCATTTTCCAAGGGAAAATACTTCGAGATCCCACATCTTCTTTTATTCAAGGAATGAGAAATCCAAGAAATATCGCATCTTCATTTATTTAAGGAACGAGGACTCCAAGATGTCGTGTTCGCGTGAAACTCACAAGCGTACGGGATCGTTGTACAAGTAATAAAATATGTGAGTTAAGAGTATCGTTCCCATGAGGAATTAAATTCGAACTGTGGTAATATCAAAACGATTGTTTGTATATTTTCTATACTAATCCTAAACCTATGTTTCTACAGTGGTCGACAGTGGTGATGGTGGTGTTTTGTGCAACGACTATTTAACTGTGGTGGCGGATCTAGTTGTTTTTGGTGGTGGTGGTTTTGGAAATGACGGTGTCACTACTGGTTGTCGTGGTGTTCGGGTGGTGGTGATATTGGTCGTGGTGGTTGTCCTGGAGGCTGGGGCGATAGTGCGGAGGTGGTGGTGGATCTGATTTGTGTCTGAGGTGTTTTGTGTGGTGGTGGATCGGCGTTTGGGGTGGTGTCATGCTTTGTTTGGTGGTTGTGGGTGGTGGCGGTGTTTTGTGTGGTAGTGGTGGCTGAAGTAGTGCAAGTGGTATGTGACCAAGTATTTGTTATCCGTGACCAAATATTTAACTATGACCTAAAAATTTGACAATATGTGATTGAAAAATAATCTGTGACCAACAAATTTGAAAATATGTGATCAATTAATTTGGAAATCTGTGACCGTATGACTTATAAATTTTGATATGTGACCAACGAATTAATTGTGACCTATAAAATTTTTGAATTGCGACCGTAAATTGTAAATTTGACCAGAATGGTCGTCAGAATAATCGTCGGAATCAGAGCGATCGTCGGAGAAGAGTGATGGTCAGAATGGTCGCCGAAATAGTCACCGGAGCGGTATGTGTGGTGCATGTGGGATGTGTTAATTATATTATATTAGAATTAAATATTTAATAATAAATTAATTTAATAATTTATTATTTCATAAATAAAAATAAAACTTGATTTTTGAATTTTCAAATTATAAACCTGATTTTTGAATTGGTTTAAAGTATACACCTTATTTATAAATTTTCCCTTAAAGAATAGTTAATCCAAGTAAAATAATCTCCAAAAAGGTTAGTCGAAGACAATTGCAGAAAAATACAATCCATTCATTTAGTAGTACAAGCCTAATACATGTCCTAGTAAAAAGTCTACAAAAGCTGCTGAAATGGACTACGCATCCTGCACGCCACCATCAATCTTGTACCCATCAAAACTCCAAAATTAATTTGGGCAGAAACTAGATCAAAGTAAAACCATGGACGGCGTTGCGAAGTACGGGTGGATACCTCAACGGCCTTTTTGCAAAAAGAATGTGGGCTAGGCATTTTAGCGAATAGGTAGTGCATGATCCATAGTTTGAATATATTTGAGAGTTTAGAACCTGATTCGAAATATATCAGCAAGTCTGCAAATATCTCAGCATAGTCTCAGCCTGCAGTAGTTTGTCGCTTTTAGGAAAGTCCATAGCTAGAGTTGAAGGAGAAATATGAAGGTAACCGGCTTGCGGTTGGAAGCTGTAGGTCAGCTTTGGCTGGTAGGTTGTCGGCATTGGTAGCCGGGTTGCTGCTTTTCGAAGCTGTGGTGGCCTCGACAACCCTCGCAGTATGATAAACGGCCTCAACGGTAGCGATCGGAGGCCGAAACCTGGCTAACGCTTCAACAAAACTGCTGACCACGGCTCATTGGTCCTTGTATTGGCTTGAGAATGTTGGGATAAATCGATACATTTTTTAAAACCATTCCTTCTCTGTATGAAATCAAAGATAATACCCCTCCCGAATTGAATTTTGTGGCTCCAAATATGTAAAATCCTGTAATAATTTTTTGTATTTTCAATGGGTAGCTAAAGAGTTCCCTTCCTGTGTTGAGATGACTTTTTCTATTCAAGATCTATCTTTTGTAGCCATTTTCATGGTCAAAAACATCTATTTCTCATCGTAGCTTCCCTCAATTCTTTTCTTGTAGTGGCTAACTCCTTTAAACTGCCTGGAAAACTACCCTTTTCCAGTAGCTATATTTTCCTATCATGTGGCTAGCTCCTTCAATTTTTGGTGGAAGGAAACTGCTCGGGAAATCCTCCATGACTTTTTGGTACACGGTAGAATGTGGTTAACGTATCGTTTCCCACAAACGGTGTCTGTTGATCCCAAAAAATGAATTAATAGAATCCTCATCATGTCTCCCCCACGTAGACATAACCTGCATATTGAACACCTCGTTAGGAGACAAAGACTGCCGATCGATAAAAAGGTTCGACGATCATTTGCACTCCGACGATCAAGTCAATGATTAGACGAAAGGAAAAAAGAGTGCAAGAGAGGGAAAAAATTTGGATATGATTAAAGAACATACTTTAATTAGAAATGTGGGCCTAATGGGTCGGATCCAAGTTTAGGCTCAAAAGTATCCGACTTGATTAAATATGTTCATTGTAATTAAATAATCGATGCCACGTAATATATGAGTGTCATAGAATTAATCATTGTATTGTGGGTTTTATATATGTTTCTGGGTAATTTAGAGGATATTAATTGGGTTTTGGTAACGTGGGAAGTTTCCAGTGATTTTTGCGGTGAAATAATTGGAAGTTAAAACAAAAATCTTGCATTAATTTTACATTTGCGTGATTTTAATTTTTGTAAAGACTAAATAACTTTTCCAAGTAGCTTTTGTTGTTTTATTCACGACATTAATTCTGTTAATTTTGGAAATGTGAATGACAAATTAGTGCGGTAACCATTTGTGGGCACATTAATTTAAAGATCAAGTTACGGTTAATTAAATGATAGGTTAATATCTGCCATAATAACTGAAAAAGGAAAAATTAAAATGTAATCGATCGAATTGAAGTTAGACCCAACAACACATTGAGGTATATAATGTGGAATTCAATTAACCAATGAAAAGCAACATGCCACTTATTGGCATCGATCAATATCATTTCTAGATGATTAATCCTATGTTTGACACTCATTTTTTATTTTTCCATTCTCATTTTCGTTCTTTTTCTCTTTCTTCATTTCAACCACACATTTTATCAATAAAATAATATTATACATAAATCCAAAAATTCTCCTTACTTTTCAACCATACATTCTTCCATCAATCACTATTCAAAAACCAATTTTTCTCCTAAAATGGGAGTCAAACATAGGCTAAGTTTAATGTCCAATTAAACACTAAGTGTCAATCATACAATATAGATCAAAAGCAATAAAGTAAAGACACCAAATTTGGCAACAAAGGAAAACTTCTTGAAAAACTTTTCATAGGAATAAAAAAACCTCCTGCAAACCTTGCCAAAACAATTAACTAGAAAAGATAACTTACCAATCTAAGCATAATTAAACTTTATTAAACTCTGACCGTCAAACATGTAAATAACCGAAGAACCTCTTCGATTGTACAACCTACACTTTCTAGAACTATGGACTTCTTTTCCTTCCGTATGCAACACCAAGAACAAACTCATTCCAGAACAACTGGAACTCCAACCGTCTCTTCTAAACTTCAAAATTGTGAAGGCTTATTGGTGAAGGTAAAGTTTTTTGGTATTTAATTATTGACCTTTTGTATTTTGATATTTGGGTTGAATCAAGAGATTTATGGAATGAGTTATTAATCTTCAATAATATATTCTCTACTATGAGATAATATGATTCAACACACCTTTGGGGTGGACTATACTTGGGTATTTATAATATCAAGCGTTTGAGGTTGAATAGGATTGGAAAAACTATCAAAATCGTATCAAGTCTCTACATACTTCGCTGCTCAACGCTCCTCTTGTGGCTAGCGAGCTATAAGTCGACCACTGAGTGTCCAAGGCGCGGTTAGCGAGCGGCAATGCTCCTGCTTTTTCCGCTCTAGCACTTCCAAGGAGATCGATGAGCAATTTTGCAACGACTCTTTATCCATGTTCCGTCTTTGACTCCTTCAAGACTTATACTACTAATCTCAAGACTCTTTTGATTTTAATTACAACTCAATAACTATAATTTTTGGATATGGGAATAGCCAATTACTATATGGATTTAACACACTCCTCCTTTGACATCACGTGACAAAAATCGTTTATTTCAGAATTTAAAAAAATTAAAATCAATACAACCTAACATTATTAACTCAAATGCTCAAATCCCAAGCTTCAACTCAACAGCTTCTCATACTATTTCCTAAAACACATAAAATCAATAATACCTCAAGTACAAAACAAGAGGGAACTAAAAACAAAGCATATAACTAAGTTATATAAACAACGCAAGTAAAACATATGTAACATCAAAACACGTCTTTGTGCATCAATAACTTGGAATCTAAACGTGACAGCAACAGTTGAACTAGGAACACAAAATATGATATCAATATTATACAAAACACTTAGCATAATATAAATAAGACAAAATAGCACATTATGCTACTCTGATCATCAAACACCCAAAATATATATGACTCCTATGACTCTCCCTAAGTCACACACACATAACCCAACAATATATTTCTCCCCCTAATATACATACTACACAACTTGCCCGATTTAAATACTTATCTCTCCCCATTTATGTCATGAATCACAAAGGGAAATCAAGCAATATAATCATTAATAACACAAAGAAAAATGAGTGAAAAACGACGCACATGGACAAACTATGTAAAATTATGCAACATATGTGATGAGAGAAAAATAAAATTGTTTTGAATTAACTCTTTAATGAATTTTATAATGCCCATGTTTGTGGTCCATTTTAATGTGATTTTGGATAAAAATGTATTTTGGAATAGTAATTTTTTAAAGAATGTATGATTAAAGAGATGAGGAAAAATTTTGAATTTACGTGTAATATTATTTTACTGAATAATTTATAATTGAAAAGAATAAAAAGAAAGATACATTAAAAATAAAATGGAGCCCAAACAGGGCAATATAACATTAAATTTTGAAAACTCAAACCACGTGAACATGCTTGTTTATACACTCCATATCCTACATCCTATCCTATCCTACATATTAAAATGAGTGAGGAGCCTTGTCACTGTAGAAATTATGGTATGTACGACACCGTTTTGTGAATTCCTACATCATTTCCCATTTTCCCTTTATTTGCCCGTCATTCCCCCAAACCCTCGATTTTCTCCTTCTCAATCCAGCAATGAAAATTCTTCCCAAATGCACTCACCAAAAATTAGGGTTTATGTTTTCAAAGATGTCGACGCCGGCGAACAATCCGAGCTACGACTCCGACTCTGAAGTCGAGAGCCTTCCAAATCCTATATCTAACTTGTCCTCTGATGCACTAACTGCCTGCAAGCACTGCCGCCAATCCGTCGAGTCCGCCATTGGTTTGCCTCCTTCGTTTCGCCAATGACTCAGCCGCCGGCGCCTTCATGGGATCCATTTTTGGCTAAGGTAACCTAATTTTTGGTTTTCCTAATATATTTTATTTGTCTTTTCTTTTCTTGTTTAGCTCTTCAGATTTTCCATTTTACATGCATTTCTGTTTATTATTCCTAAAAATCATGGTGTTTATGGCCGTAGGTTGATTGCTGCTTTATCTAGAGATCTTATGGAAGAGACCTCGCGGCCACCGGAAAGGTAAGTATTTTGTGGTTTTTATAAAATTAATGCCACGATACCGGAGTTTCTTTTGGTTTCATTTCTTCTTCTCGCTAGTGTCACCGCCGCCGCTGGAAAGATAAGTTATTTCCATCTCAAATTAACTGGTAACGCTCGCTTACGGAGCAAAGAAGAGGCACGATGCCTCCGTGTTTCACAGGGACACGACCGTGTCTCTGTCTGTGTCTTACAGAGACACGGAGGCACGGGACACGGCTCCTCCGTGTCTCCAAGGAATTTTTTATTTTTTATTTTTAATTTAATACAGAAGTTAAGGTTTGTTTGCAAGGCATGATATGCGATTGTTAATAGTCTTGTTTTCATTATTATAATTTTGAGAATTTACTACAATTGTCTGTATTCATTTTGTCCATCATTAAGATTTTTCATTTGTTCATTTCAGTGGCCCCAAACATCATTGTCTTGTTTCTCATACTCCAAAGTTTTCAATCATTTTTAGTTGTCAATTAATGGTGATGGCGAGACTTTTTTGCATTAGAAGTCTACGAATGAAGTTCACGATGTTGAAACAATTTACTTTACTGGAATTGACCTTCAATTTCTTCCAGTCCTGTATGTTTCCTCTGATTTCAGCGAGGAAGTTGAGGCACCAAAAATATGGGCTGAAATATGCATCCACGGAATGGTTGAAATGGGGAAAGAGATCACAACAACGCGTAGGATATTTGATCCAATGTTTGTATATGCCTCGACACAGGCGCCTCGGTATGTCATATGGAGAATTTTTTTTATTTCTTTTTTTCACTTTGCTTTGTTTGATTTAAGGGAAATCATTTAGTGGAGGCACCACCAATTGAGGATAATTCATATGTTTCTGCTCCTTTGGTAAATATTCTTGAAGTAAGCTGCTCAATTTATACCGTGTTTATTGTTTGGTGTGCATCCGTTGATTCCGTTCAGCAATATTTGATGAAGCTAATAGTTACCTTTCAAACATCTAAAATATAATTTTTCTCAAGTTCAGATTAGCTTGAAACTTTATTCAAAGATGTAGCATATATTATGATAGTTTCTATACCCTTATAAATGCTAAATTAGTCAAAGGAGTATTTTATTTTAACTAAATAAAAAAATATTATTGCTAAACCTACAACGTAGCCCGTGGAGGAAGAATTTTGGAAGGTAGGAGTGGATGGGTGTAAAATGCTTCAAGAATATCTCATGTCCTATATGCTAGCATTTGCTGAATAAGTGTGATAACGTGAATTCTTGCACATTATCTAGGTTAACAGATGACAAACTTCATAACATAGGAAAACTTCAGTAAGGATATATATATCCTATAATGACATTTCTTCTTGCAGTGCAGATCTTGAGATCCATGCGTGAGGGTGGTACTAAACCTGATGTGGTTACATATACTACAGCTATTAAGGTCAGAAGAGTTCCTTGTCATAGAAAGTTTGAATATAAGTCTGCGAAATATATTCTCTTAGCTTGAATTAACGTCAGATGTATCTTGCTCTTACATCAACAGGTCTGCGTGGAACATAAAGATATGAAGATTGCATTTTCATTGTTTGCATAAATGAAAAAGAATCAAATACGACCAAATTTGGTGAGGACATTAAGTTTGACAATATGTTTTGGCTTTCCTTTCACTTTACCTTTTCTATCTAGATTTCGTGCTTCACAATGTACTAAGATAATCTCATTTAAAGAGGTTTACATACATAAAGATGTGATGATAGTAAGAGACAGGTCACTTACAACACGGTTCTTAGAGCTCGAAGGAGATATGGTTCATTGTAGGAAGTATAAAAATGCCTTGCTGTATATCAAGATATGCGGAAAGCAGGGGAAATGTGGAATTGTTTTAGCCAATAATGCCTGCACATATTCTTTCTAGAAATTATTATTCTTCTCCCTGTTGCTTCCCTTTGGATGCATGTAACTCGGCGTTATAACGATTAAAACAATTTGCATGTACAAACCCAATGATTATTATCTCAAACTAATTGAGAAGTCTAATTGAGGAGTGGGTGTGCCCCATATAACTCCATCACACTGCCAGAGACATTTGATCTTGATGATTTTTAGCTGCCAGATAATGAGATTTTATAGAGGTTAGCTGTATAAATATCTAATTTGTGATTCGTTAGAAAGTTTTGCTATTAATATAAATGTGCTTCAGGTTCTTATCATTACACCACAAAAAAAAATGGTTGCCAAAGTTTAATGTCTCTAAAGAAATGTATGTATGTTTGTCTGTGAGAATTTATGTGTTGAGTGGTTACATATTGGATTTGGAGTGTACCAGTTTTGCCAAATTTGTAGACACCCGAGCACAAACCTCAGTTTATTGACTTTCAAAATATGAGATTTATTGGTTTATTTACCACGACCAGCAAACCTAAGAAGAGAATGATTTCTTTCTAGGTGAAGCAGTACTATTAATTGGATATATAGCCCCTGATGGTTGTTAGTTTTTAGTAGGATGCTTGAAAGAGATTATTTAATATATCACTTATCAATAATCAGTGTTTTAATCCATCCCACCTAACATTGGCATGTTAACTGCAATGTCCAGTAACTATGTGGATCATCATATCAGTTCAAGGGAGCAAATTACTCGTCAAGACACCATGGAGGCTACGGGTTACTCCGCATCAAAGTTTGGATTAGATGGTTAGTGTTTTTTCTCACATTTTTTGTGCGAACTTCTAATTTATGAAATTTTCTATTAACACTCCTCCACTCCCACCCCCAACTCCACCAAGAAAAGTAGAGGAAACCCGACAACAGCAACCAAAAATGGGAAATGTCTAACCTATAATATTTTCCTAACCGTTGCACTGTTTGTAGGTTTGGTGTCTACTTTCTGTGATTTTGATACAATAAAATCTAAAAGTTAATTTATTAGATTAGGTACATGTTCTGCGTTTTTGATATGCTAATATCCATTATGTTGTTACACGTGACATGATATTATTGTTTTTGAGACATAGATGCTAATTATTTATCTAAATCACACCCTATTAATATTTATTTGTGGTTGTGGTTGTGGTTTCTTAATTATAAACATGTAAAAAAAAGGCGGTGTCTCCGTGTAGCATGGAGACATGGCTGGTGTCTCAATGCTACACGGAGACACCAAACATGTAAAAAAAAGGCGGTGTCTCCGTGTAGCATGGAGACATGGCTGGTGTCTAAATGCTACACGGAGACACCACGGTGTCTCCGTGTAGCATAGAGATACTGTGTCTTCATGGATTTTTTTTTTAATTTTTACATCGAGATAGATGATTTTTTTTTTATTAACCTAAAATTGTCGAAAGGTTGTTGAGATATTATAGTCATTGCGCCGATTTAAATTTATTGAAAGTTAAAAATGAGTGCATTTGTGTAGCAGGAAGATATCTATTGTCTTTTAGTTTTCTATTTAGGAAAGATGTGAAAAAAAATCTATGTATGATTGCAGTGTGGTATTGATTAGAATTTGATTATTCTTAAGAGGGAATTTACTGCATCAATGTCATCTACATAAATGGACTAACAAACCTACATAGCTTGGTGATGTTAGGCACAAACTTCTACAAATTCAAGAAGCCTATTCAGGCGATATTTTCTTTTGAAGATTTTTTCTATTTTGTTGAAGTAATTATTCTTTAGTTTGTTGATTATTATTGGTTAAAAAAGATATGTTTAACTTGTTTGCCACACTGTGAACTTGTATGAAGGATATCTCTTCCATGATTTTACAATTCTTGAAGCAAGAATTCAACTCTTTACAATATGGTTTCTGGTAAGTAAGTATATCATCTTGCGATGATCAGGAGGTAGATAGTGTTGATATACACAAGTAGTCTTGAGTGCCTTTTTCCGAGAATAAGTTGCATCAATTTGCAATCTTTTTTCTAATATCATAACATACATACATTATAACAT
>CAIGRH010169632.1:0-10380 GCA_903798295.1 Fraxinus nigra | reverse complement strand
TCTTGTCGCTCTTTGTAATTCATCTATTTATTTAACCTTAAGAAAAATGGGAAAAAAGTAAAATCAAAATAAAAGGTGCATTTTTTGGCGCTACATTAAAATAACCTCCAAGAGACTCTATTATAACCTTTTAAAATAGAGAATTGGTTTAATTCTTCAAATTAAGAAAGTCAAACTCACTGTCTAAAGATTAAAAAAGAGAGTTGGTTTGGCCCTCCAAATTTAGAGGGTCAAACTCACTGTTTATTTTTTATTTACAATGATTGTATTTAATAAGTTACAAATTTTAATATTCTATTTAAACTATTCAACACATTTAAATTAATTGGTCATTAACATATAAAAAAATATGTTAAATAAAATATGAAGAGAAATCAATAAATATTTCTTTAGAAAAGCAAAATGAAGAGCCAAGATAGGGAATATTGTAGGAGATACATAAAAATTTTGACTCTTTAAATTTAAAAATGCTCTATATAATAAATATGATGCTCTTTATAAATAAAATATATTTTGAAGACGCTCTAATAGTATGTTATCTTATTAATTAAACTTAACCCCTATTTAATGCCAATTGTCATTATTTGAAAAATAATAATAATGTTTTGAATAATATTATTTTGAAGAGTTTAATTATTATATTATTTCATGTTAGTTTATTTTTCTCAATTTTTATTGCAGCGCTCTTTAATTTATTCAGATATTGGCTATTGGTCTTAAGAGTATGTGCTTTCTCAAGGTGGTGGTGGTGGTGGTGGTGCTGATGATGATGATACTGGTTCTTTGTTTTCTTAAAATGTGAGTGTCTCAAAAATAATTACTCTTTAGGTAAAAAAAAAATTGTTTGATTGATAATTCCATTGATTTTGTTCATAATAAAACATAGATTGTGACTCAAATACCAATTTGATTTCATTGATTCTGTGGAATTTTTCTGTTTAAAATTGTCTCTGTTGGATTTTGGGCAAGGTCGTGCTATGTTTACTTTAATCGAAGCTGTGAGAATTGGTCAAAATATGCTTTTCAGTGGGAGTCCATAGCATATCAGGTCAAAATCATAAAGGTCTACATGAGGAACAAATAGTATGCAAATATGTTACATCGTATTGATTTTTTTAGCTTATCTCTTTGTTCAAACCGTTCTATTAGTATCTTTTCGCTCTTTGTAATTCATCCATTTATTTAACCTTAAGAACAATGGGAAAAAAATAAAATAAAAATAAAAGGTGAATTTTTTGGCACTGCATTAAAATAACCTTCAAGAGACTCTATAATTTAACCTTTTAAAATTGACAGTTGGCTTGACTCTTCAAATTAAGAAAATCAAACTCGATGTCTAAAGATTAAAATAGAGAGTTGTTTTGGCTCTCCGAATTTAGAGGGTCAAACTCACTGTTTATTTATTATTTACAATGATTGCATTTAATAAGTTACAAATTTTAATATTCTATTTAAACTGATCAACTCATTTAAATTGATTGGTCATTAACATATAAAAGATTATGTTAAATAAAATATGAAGAGAAATCAATAAATATTTCTTTAGAAAAGCAAAATGAAGAGCCATGATAGAGAATTCTGTAGGACTACAAAAAAATTTTTGACTCTCTAAGTTTTAAAATGTTCTCTATAATAAATAATATGCTCTTTATAAGTAAAATATATTTTGAAGATGCTCTAATAGTATGTTATCTCATTAATTAAACTTAACCCCTATTTAATGCCAATGGTATTATTTTGAAAAGAAATAATGTTTTGAATATGATTTTTTTGGAAGAGTTTAATTACTATATTATTTCCTGTTATTTTATTTTTCTCGATTTTTATTGCAGCCTCTTTAATTTATTCAGATATTGGCTATTGGTATCGGGAGTATGTGCTTTCTCAAGGTGGTGGGGGTGGTGCTGTTGTTGCTGATGATGATACTGGTTCTTCGTTTTCTTGAAATTTGAGTGTCTCGGAAACAATTACTCTTTGAGTTAAAAACATTGTTTGATTGATAATTCCATTGATTTTGTTCATAATAAAACATAGATTGTGACTCACATACCAGTTTTACGGATGATATGATGGATTCCGTCGATACAAAATCATAGATTGTTACTCAAATACCAATTTGATTTCATTGATTTTGTGGAATTTTTTTGTTTAACATTTTCTCTGTTGGATTTTGGGCAAGGTCATGCTATGTTTACTTTAAACGAACCTGTGAGAATTGGTCAAAATATGCTTTTCGGTGGGAGTCCATTGCATATCAATTCAAGATCATAAAGGTCTATATGAGAAACAAGTATTATGCAAATATGTTACATCGTATTAATTTTTCTAGTTCATCTCTTTGTTCAAAACGTTCTATTAGTATGTTGTCGCTCTTTGTAATTCATCCATTTATTTAACCTTAAGAGCAATGGGAATAAACTAAAATCAAAATAAAAGGTTCATTTTTTAGCGCTACATTAAAATAACATCCAAGAGACTCTATTTTAACCTTTTAAAATAGAGAGTTGGTTTGACTCTTCAAATTAAGAAAGTCAACCTCGTTGCCTAAACATTAAAATAGAGAGTTGGTTTGGCTCTCTAAATTTAGAGGGTCAAACTCACTGTTTATTTTTAATTTACAATGATTGCATTTAATAAGTTACAAATTTTAATACTCTATTTAAACTATTCAACACATTTAAATTGATTGGTCATTAACATATAAAAAATTATGTTAAATAAAATATGAAGAGAAATCAATAAACATTTCTTTAAAAAAGCAAAATGAAGCGCCATGATAGAGAATACTGTAGGACTACAAAAAAGTTTTGACTCTCTAAATTTAAAAATGTTCTCTATAATAAATAATATGCTCTTTATAAGTAAAATATATTTTGAAGATGCTCTAATAGTATGTTATCTCATTAATTAAACTTAACCCCTATTTAATGCCAATGGTCATTATTTTGAAAAAAAATAATGTTTTGAATATTATTTTTTGACCAGTTTAATTATTATATTATTTCCTGTTATTTTATTTTTCTCGATTTATTGTAGCACTCTTTAATTTATTCAGATATTGGCTATTGGTCTCGGTAGTATGTGCTTTCTCAATGTGGTGGGGGTGGTGTTGTTGCTGCTGATGATGATACTGGTTCTTCGTTTTCTTGAAATGTGAGTGTCTCGAAAACAATTACTCTTTGAGTTAAAAACATTGTTTGATTGATAATTCCATTGATTTTGTTCATAATAAAACATAGATTGTGACTCAAATACAAGTTTGACTGATGATATCATGGATTCTGTTGATACAAAATCATAAATTGTGATTCAAATACCAGTTTGATTTTATTGATTCTGTGGAATTTTTCTATTTAAAATTTTTTCTGTTGGATTTTGGGTAAGGTCATGCTATATTTACTTTAATCGAACCTGTGAAAATTGGTCAAAATATGTTTTTCGGTGGGAGTCCATAGCATATCAGGTCAAGATCATAAAGGTCTATATGAGAAACAAATATTATGCAAATATATTACACCGTATTATTTTTTCTAGCTTATCTCTTTGTTCAAAACGTTCTATTAGTATTAACCTTAAGAACAATGGGAAAAAATAAAATAAAAATAAAATGTGCATTTTTTGACACTGCAATAAAATAACCTCTAAGAGATTCTCTATTTTAACCTTTTAAAATAGAGAGTTGGTTTGACTTTTCAAATTAAGAAAGTCAAACTCACTGTCTAAAGATTAAAATAGAGAGTTGGTTTGGCTCTCCAAATTTAGAGAGTCAAACTCACTATTTATTTTTTATTTACAATGATTGAATTTAATAAGTTACAAATTTTAATATTCTATTTAAACTATTCAACACATTTAAATTGATTGGTTATTAACATATTAAAAATTATGTTGAATAAAATATGAAGAGAAATCAATAAATATTTCTTTAAAAAGGCAAAATGAAGAGCCAAGACAAAGAATACTGTAGGAATATATAAAAATTTTGACTCTCTAAATTTAAAAATGTTCTCTATAATAAATAAGATGCCCTTTATAAGTAAAATATATTTTGAAGATGCTCCAATAGTATGTTATCTTATTAATTAAACTTAATCCCTATTTAATGCCAATAGTCATTATTTTGAAAAAAAAAATGTTTCGAGTAGTACTTTTTTTAAAAACGTGATTAAAAGTAGGAAAAAATGTACGTGTTAAATATTTTATTGTGTAAATATATGATTAAAAATGAGTATAAAAATTAAATTATTTTATTTTAAAGGGAGACAAATACGTGCTTAGTTAAGTAGAGCACTCGAAATTCCAGCCAACGCCATTGAGTTGTCTATTTTGGCCCCCGTTTGAATGTCATTTTTTTGTTTTATGTAAAATGAGTTTTGTAATGATAAAAATTTGGAGAATGTGTTCATAAAATGTAAGAAATTTTTTTGAATTTACATAATATATATATATATATATATCTGACGTGAAGATATGTGATTAAAATTGATTACGTGAAGTCAAGTTTGGAAGCTATGATTGTCAGACAGGGGCTTAGGTAGAGGAGCTCGGCCAAAAGATTTTCCTCTTGTCGATAAATTTGCCCCCTCCTCCAACAGTTGAAATCTTGATCTCTCCTCTTGGAAAACCAATGGCCAGGAAACCAAAACCAAAACCTTCTTTTTTCAAGGTCTTGATTGGCAACTTCATTCCCCGACTGGTAATCTCTCTCTCGCTCTCTGCATGTGCTTCTTTTTGTGCTTTTGGAGGGGAGTTATGGGGTGGAGGGTGTTGTTTACAAGATTTTAAGTAGTGAAAATTGAGGTCTCATGCACGTATAAACGAATGCCTGTTGAATTTCCTGTATGTGTAGCGATTGCCGGCTCTGTTTTTGTTGAATTATGACGAAATATTGCCTGAAAATGTCACTCTCAAGGTCAACAGTGGAAAATCGTGGAATGTGAAATTAGAACAAGACGAGGGGCAGCATTATTTCACACAAGGATGGGTCAAATTTGTTGAAGATCTTGACCTGAAAATGGGGACATTTCTAGTATTTCGGCTTGTTGATAACTCGACCGTTAATGTCTTAGCATATGGATTAAGTGGCTGTGAAATGGAATTTGAAGATGGTGAAAGCCAGACTGACGACTCTGAACCTGAAGAAGTGCCCCTTCGACGCTCTGCCCGCAGTTTGTTTTCTTCATTACTTTTTATATGTAACTGTGTGCACGATTGTTTAATACGAGTAAAGCATAGTTGTTGGTTTTTGGTTCATGGAAACAGATGCAAAGGGGAAACAACCAGTCTACGCTCTGAAGAAAGAGGCTTGGACTATTTGCGATCATAAACCTGAAGGTTCTGCCGAAACAACGAACCCACAATTCTGTGTAACTCTGAAGGAACATCATCGATATAGACTGGTACGAACTACTCACTGACTGGCCCTAGTAATCTTTTGGCCAAATTTTTCTTTAGAAAGCTTTTGGATCTTACATTTGCTCTTCCTCTTAATTTAAGACCCTTTATAAGGAATTTGCCACTGAGACTGAATTAGCTTACAAAAAAGCCGTGGTGTTGGAGGATCCACAAGGGCGTTATTGGCCTGTTGCACTGCACTGGCCAAAGACAAGATGGTTTAAGCTTGAAATGACTACCGGCTGGTCAGAATTACGTAAAGCAAATAGATTTGCCTTTGGGGACACCTGCTCTTTTGAGTTTATTCCTAGTAAGAATGTTATTCAGGTTACGGTGATCAAGCATGAAATTAGCTAGAAAATGTTTAATCTTTTTGTTATTGCCTTGAATCCTTAGTAATTTTAACACAGCAGATGCTTTCTGCTGCACCTGTGTAATATGCCAAGGGCGAAACGTTGTCTCTTTGTTTCTGCTGTATTTTCAAATGGGACGATTTCCTTACAATATCTGTAGCATATTTGCATAATCCTGATATTCCCTCACAATCATGCAATTTCGAACATGTTATCTTACCAGAGCTATTGACTACTATGTATACAATTAGTGCACAACTTGGTAAGCAATTAATAAAATTCTTTATTTGACCATTCTGTATACCTAATTACCTTAGCAAATGTGCCAGTAGAGCGATCGTAAAATTAAATTCTTGTCCTGTCACTTTTGGCAGTGTACATGCACTATCAGTAGTTTCTCCTTTGGCTCACTCTGCTACCTTGTGAAGAGAGGCTATGAATTGAAGGAAATGTCTGTGGTGCATTAAAATGCTCCACCTTATGTGGCTGTTGCGGTACTGGTGGTTGCATGGGCATCGCCATAGCCGACACCCTCCATATCTTCACCGACTTATCAAGGCTGCCACTGTACACAATGTGCGACTTATCACTGGCTGTTGCGGCCTTATCGTCCTCCACTGCCAAGCATTTTACTGGTCCAGTATGCCCGCTCAACACCGATAAACATACATGATCACCTTCTTCCTTTCTCCATACACAAATATTTGTATCCGCTGATCCACTGAAAACTAAATTCCCAGCCGTGGCTAAGCACAAAACCGCCAGTTTATGGCCCCTCAAAACGCCACCATGAGATAGAAGCTTATCGTTTTCCCAGAAATTAACCAGCCCGTCGGATGATCCACAGTACAAGACAGTAGCTGACAGGTGTACAGCCAAGGCTGTTACTGCACATTCTTGTTTTAATAATGTTTGTGAAAAGAAATGTTTTGTTCCTTTTCCTTGCATTTCTCTTCGCCATACTTTGACAGATCCATCGGCTGAACCTGTGAAAACCAGCCCATCAAACCCGGAAACAACCGAATTGACTGCATCATCGTGTGCATTGATTGATTCCAAGCACTTGGAATCTGAAACTCTCCAGACCTTGAAAGTTTTGTCCCATGAAGCTGAATACAGAAGGGATTTGTCTTCGTTCAAGGTCAGAGATGAAATTGCATCAAAATGTTTGATCCAAACAGAATTGCGGTGCCTTCTAACCGCAACGTAATTGCTGGGTTTGAAAGAACTTTTTATACAAGCTTTCAATGTTGGTAATGAACCAATGCGTTTATGAATGCTAGGATCTTTCCCGGATACCTTCCAGACCCGGATTTTACCATCTTGGTGACCCGTGAAAATCCTATCCCCAGCAATAATAATAGCCTTGACCAAACCACTGTTTGATTTGAATCCAGAAAACTCTTTCTGGTTCTTCCAAACCCGAATGTTCTTGCTATCTGAACCTGTATACAACAAGTCCCCTGAAGCAGCCAATGAATAAATATGGCCTTCTTCACGAACAAGGGACCCCATTAAGCCTGTGTAAGAATAATTTTCATGGTTCCCCGACACAACATGAGAGGACCATGGGGATTTCGACAATGGAGATGATGATTGAGATTGGTCCCAAGAAGAGGCTGGAAATGAAGAATCCAAAGAGGGTCCTGAAAATGGAGGGGATTGTTCAAATGGTGTGTTGTATGGGGAGCTATGATCGGAACCTACAGGATGAGGGTGGTCGTCATATGCCGGGCCGGCTTCCGATATGTTGCTCAGGCGGAAGGAATATTCTTCTTGATCAGTTTGATTGGACCGCAAAATCTTCCCATATGCATGTTTTTTCTGGCTGTTTGATTCTGTCACCATATTGCCTGATCTTGAGTTCATCACACAACAATGCTTGCATTAAACAATCAAGAAACAAAAGTATAATCGAATTAAAAATTGAGGAATAAAGAGGAAAACTGAATCTCAAGCAACCGAAAGGAGATGAGAGAGGGAGAGAGAGAGAGAGAACAAAGGTCGGCTCATGTAAAGAAGAAAGGTACGCGTACGGCCATGAAGATCCTTGAGAAAGTCCTTTCCAAAGGTTGAAATGTAAGCATTACAAATTATTGGAGTACAATTTGTGAAACCCAATTGAACTATTGCAACTAACTACAAATGTTACGTGTAGAGGATGACATTATTTTGTGCACTGATTTCTATTAATTGAAAAAATAAAATGGAGAGGTGGGATTGGTATAATGCTTCGTAGCCTCCTAATTCCTAACCTTTATTTGCGGAAAACATGAGGCAGGTTTCAAACCATGATTTTCAGTTTTGTACAAAGTTCCTTTGAACAACTTATTTATTTTTAATTTTCGTGTAATAAAAAATTATTCATTTAAATGACAAGTTAATTTATAATTTATAAAAGTAAATTTTTTGAGCTTATTCATTCATCTAGTCATTTCAATTTATGCTAATGTAGCATGTTTGGTAATATTAAAGTGCTTATTTGGACAGCTTAAGAAGTTATTAAAAATTTTAAGTCAAAATCAATAATTAATTTTAAACACACATTTTATGACTTGAAACTTTTTAATCAACTTTTCAATTACACATTTCATCAACTTTTACTAAATTCTGCTAAAACTTAATCAAAAACTTTGGCAAACTACTCCTAAATATTAATACAGATGAGATTTTTACTTTAGTCTCTGTTTGTTCTGAATTAAAATCTAATTTTAATCCAAATCAAAGTCAAATAATTAATATTAATCACATATTTCATGGGTCCCACAACTTTTCAACCACACATTTCAAAAACTTTTATCACAATCTACTAAAGATCTAATTTTATTCCCCACCAAACACCCTCTTAGTTTATTCTTTCAACCGGGCTTAGTGTACAGGAAAAAAAACATATAGACAGCTTACAGAATACACACAATCGGTGGGCCCATTTTTTTTAACAATATTTAATTCACATAGGGTCATCCCATGTGAGTATCTGTAATTTTTCTGTACAAACAGATTTTTCTTTATTCTTTAGCAAGTGTCTAGTTCACATGACATGAGAGTATCATTAGCAAACCCGCCAAACTGTCAGTGTTTTGGGTTTTGAGTTGGTAGATCAAACAAGCTAAAAAAAATAAGAAAAACTACAAATGAAGAACCAAGGGATCAAGAGCTCACGTGTTCGGGAGCCAAGCCCCAGCGCAGGGGCTTAGGGACGGTCACTCCTCGATATTGTACCAATTCCAATTTTGAACGACAAAAATGGAATAATACCACAATGAACCATGTAAGTGGTAAGCACGTGGGTATAGATAATGGTCTAAGTATTAGTGACATGAGATAAACTAAGGCATTACCCCAGGCTAAGTCTTAGTGGGGATCATGTAATCATGGAAGCACTCTACAATGTCTACATGATAAAAACAAATGTGAGCTCGAATTTATACATAGTATACTTGTGTAATTTTGGACTATCAATGACTGCTAATGTCCAAACGTGTAGATGGCAATTTTATGATCGATGACTACATGCACAATTGAGCAACATTAGTGCAATGTCCACCGCAGGGCCAAAAGCACTAACGCGTACGTATTGATGGCTCGAACTCGACATAATCAATATATCTAGTTAATTTCAATTCTTGATAATGGTGCGAACTACCTATTAAAAAATTGAGATCAAAATAACAAAATTGGTTTGAACCAAGTTGCAACAACACTAAAATTGACTCAACGCCTGTTTGAGCCCTATTTTTGGTTAAAAATATATTTTGAAATAGTAAATGAATGAAGAATGCGTTGTTAAAAAATAAGGAAAAATTTTAAGTTTGTGTATAATATTATTTTATTAAAAAATGTGATTGAAAGGAAAAAAGAGCCAAATACATTTTGAAAATAATGGAAATCAAACAAGGGTTCAATCAATCTAATTTTCAAAGCAGTGTATCCAAATAAATTAAGGATTAAATCCATCGATGATCACTTAACTTTATATTTAGTGTCATCATGGTTATCCAATTTGATTTTGTTTCACCATGACTACCAAAATTTATACTTAGACCATCAAATTTGATTTTATCTCACCAGACAACCTAATTTTATATAATGTTTCAACATAGCCACCTAATTTCATAATGTTTTATCATGACTGCCCAGTTTTTTTCACAATTTTCACTAATTTTAAAAGTGGTAGAACGGTAATTTTGCATTAGATATTTAAAATAATTTATTAAAAACAAATATAAAATAAGAGCTTATTTAAAAAAGACATTACTTGAAAAAATAAAATAAAATAAAAACTTATTTTAAAAAAATATTACTAATAAAAGGTTATTTTTAAAAAAACGTTCCTTAAAAAAATAAGAACTTATTTTTTTTTTAAATAAAATAAGATATTTTAACAAACATTACCTAGAAAAATAAAATAAAATAAAATAAAATAATTATTTTCAAAACTACATTTTTTTTTGTTTTTTATTATATGAAATTATATGGTCATGATTATATTAGCCCATGTTGGGTACACATTAAAAGATTCATTCTTATTTTTTTAATCATTTTTAACCACACATTCTTCAAAAAAATAATATTTTTCATCACATTAATAAAGTTTCCTTCTTTTTTAACTTTACATTCTCTATCAATCTAC
>CAIGRH010169570.1:0-10349 GCA_903798295.1 Fraxinus nigra | reverse complement strand
GATAAATGTCGGCGTATCCGACTCGCGATTTTTAAAAAAAGTACAGACATGACACGTCATCGACACGTTGATTAAATTCTTAAAAATTCTTCATTTATACAGAAAAAATTTAGTTTTATACTTATTATTAATTTTTCTTGTTGAAATCTTTTAAATAAGAGTACCTATTTGTTGTATATTGCCAAAGAAAGAAAAATGAGTATGGTAGATTGGCTAAGGAGTGTCACTCTTCGACATGACATGACATGTGTCATACACGGATACACAACCCCAATTGAAGTGTGTGTGCAACACAATTTTCAACAAAGGTAGGAAAATCCTGTGGTGCCATTGTGAAGATGCAAGTAAATAATTATTTTCTTTTATTTATATCCTTTAGGTTTCTCTTGTGCTAGTCATGATTGTTTCAAAAAGTGCCAGGGCTTACGCCTTGATACGTGCCTCATGCAAAGCTGAACCTCAAATTTTAGTTGACATATTCACGGTTTGACTTACTGAGGTGCATGCTGGGGCATAAGCCTTGGGGAGTTTGAGGTGTGCACACCTAACTCTTCACTTTGTGAGCTTGTTTTACTTGCTTTAACTTTTTAGGGTGTGTTTGAGCCACATTATTTTGAAAGAATGTATTTTGAAATAGTAGATTGATGGAGAATGTGTGGTTCAAAAAGAAGGAAACGTTATTGATGTGATGGAAAATATTATTTTATTGAAAAATGTGTGATTGAAAATGAGTAGATGAATGAAAATGAAAATTTTAATGTGTACCAAACAGAGACTTAGATTGTTTATTAACTGCTCAGAATGTTGAGGGTTTTTTAGATTGTTTAAAACAGTGTCCAACTAAAACTAGAAATAATAGAATTGGAGATTAGAGAATGTCCTAGCTTCCTACAACTGATGTGCGATAACCCTCCTAAAAGCACACACTAATTGAAGTTGCTATTTTTTTGCCTCATGTAACTTCGCTCCCCTTTCTTTTGTTTTTTTTTATTGTTGTGTCTGTATTTTTGCATTCTTCTCTCTCGTTTTCTTTTCTCTTGAAGTCAGGAAAAAATCGTAAATAGTTGGTGAGTCTTTTCATTTGTTTTAGATTTATACTCTAGTGGTAGATTAATGGTGTTGTTATGTATCTACTACTTTGTTAATTTATTGTTTGCTACTATTCATTCATTTCAAGTTTATAGATTAAATTTTGTTAAAATATTTTGTTATGGATTTTTAGAGAAACACCCTTGTTTACCGAGAGAACCTTTTTAATCACGTGTCCCTCCTATTTTCTCTCCTTTTTTTGTTGAATGAACAGTGTTGCTGATGATAGGAGATTGTGGAATACTTTTTTGTTTATGAATAAATCTTTTTCTTGTCAGAAGGGAATATACTATAACTGGATTAGCCCTCAATATTTGTCCATTGCTTTCTGCTGCATCTAAATGAGAGTGTATTGAGTGTTGATATTTTAAATAAGTTTCATTGCAGTTTTGGATTTTAGTTTTTGACGGTGAAATGAACGTTTATATACATGTATGTGAGATCTTATGATTTTAGTGACTTCACTTCTTGTATGCCAATGTTAGTTTGTGGACCTCACAGGTGCTTGATGTGCATGCTTACGAAGTTCGGCAAAGAGAGTATGCTTTGAAAGGCCATAAGCATTTTTACTTCATGACATTGAATGGCAGTGAGGTTTGGCCCTCATCACTTACTATTTGCAGTTATAAATAAACACAAAATATCCTTTTTAGTGTTCAAATGCTGTTGAAGTTGGAAGAGATCAGTTTCTGATGATACCGTTTCTAGTTCCTTGTAGCTGCTTTTTTTTTTAGGAACTTCATGACTTAACGCCATTGCTAACAGTTTTGCATGCAAATTTTTCTTCTGCTGATTAAAAGTGTCTTGCCCATTGGGTTTGTATGCATCCTGATGTGATAGATGATGGGACGCTGCTGTGATACCTTTTTGACAGGAGGAGCATTCACTTTTGTCCAACCTAAATGGGATCTTTTGAAAATACGTTCTTTTCCTTTGAAAGGTTGCTGCGAAACCACATTGAATACTCTCATCTTTTCCGCTTGCTTCTTCAACCTCTTCTCTTTCTTTTACTCCTGAGATGAGAGCATCCCATAGAATGAACCACAAATTAAGTGCCTCATTTTTGGTAATTTATATAACTTAAAAGTGCCCAACATCAACACTTATACTTCATTTTTTCAATTGGAATGATTGGCTCACCATTTCAGAATTCTTGGTAGTATATAACTTTATTTTGTTGATAGGAAACACCTTTTTTATTTTGATTTATTGTTTTTTAGTCGTGGTGGGGTGTTTAAGGTGCAAATGTTGTGTCCTCTGCTTTGTGTACTAGCTGTTGCTATTTTCAAAGCAGGGTTAAGAGTTTGAGTTTGTGCCCTATGTCTTGACTCAATTTAAGATTTGAGTTTGAGTCTAGATGAGGTAAGCATGGCTGGACTGAAAATGATAGAGCTAATGCTTTTACCATCTTTTTGGGAAGGGCACATGATATATAATATGATGAAACTTGACTATCTCTTTGCGTTTTGTCAGGTAGTTCGTAATTCTAGCTCATCTGGATATTTTACCTTTTTTGTTAGTTTTTACATAATTATTATGTTATGTTTCACCTTCATGTGTTATTCCAGATTATTGATGCATGTGCTAAAGGGAACTTGGGCCGTTTCATAAACCACAGTTGCGATCCTAACTGTCGTACAGAAAAGGTATTCCTGTGAGCTTAATCTTCTATGTGGATAAATAATTTGAAGACAGTTTAGGATGAAGCTCCTTGCAGTTGCTGAACTTCTTACATATTCCTCTCCCTTCTAGATCTATTCTGCCTCCACATTCTCTTCTTTTCCCGTGGCCTTCCCATCCCTCTCCTCCCTTTCTGTAGGTTTAACATCTTTTGGTAAAGCTTTGCCGTTTTCTGATTAGAAGCTAGTGACAGCAGATTATTTGAATATCCCTTTCATGTTGTTCATGCTCATGTAGGTTTATCATCTTTTGGTAAAGCTTTGCCATTTTCTGATCAGAAGCTAGTGACAGCAGATTATTTAAATATCCCTTTCATGTTGTTCATGCTCATTTCACATGTTTGATTGTCTAGTGATTTTTTTGAAAAATGTGATTAAAAAATAGGGAAAAGTTTTGGGTTCACATGCAAAATTTTTTATTGTGTAAACGTGTGCTTAAAGTGTGTATGAGAATTAAAGACTTTTGTTTTAAAGGGAGACAAATAGGGGCTTGATCTGCAGCTTCTAAAAAATTAACACATGCTTTTGGTGCTGCTAAAATTTTGACCGAGACTTTATTTGACAGTGGATGGTGAATGGAGAAGTTTGTGTTGGACTGTTTGCTTTGAGGGATATTAAGAAGGTAAACTCGCTCTGCTAACAATACATGCCTCATTTGCTGAGTAATTGACTGCTCCCTCTTCCTGAAATTTCTGGATTTTGCATTGTTGTCTGATGCAGAACATTGGACATCTGTGCTGGAAGGTTTCTTCCTCTTTTTATTTCTCCTTTTTCTTTTCCTTTGTTTCCTGGAGGGGGTATTATACTATTGGCATACATTGCTTTCGAGTAATAAACAGTGCTTGGTAACCTTCAGATGCAGTTATTTCAGATAGAAGGATAGATGGCCATGGCCTCTCCTGGTTTTAGTCCAACATGTTTTGTTAACTTTTTAATTCCTATGCATAGAGTGATTCGGGTTGTAACAAATGCATGCATACTGATGGTTGAACTATTGTGTCAGGGTGAAGAAGTTACATTTGACTACAATTATGTACGCGTGTTCGGAGCTGCTGTTAAAAAATGTGTATGTGGTTCACCTAATTGTCGGGGGTATATAGGTAGCGATTTATCAAATGCTGAAGTAATCATTCAGGGTGATTCTGATGAAGAATATCCAGAACCTGTTATGATCTGTGAAGATGATGAGACAGATAATGAATTGAACAGTACAATGACAAATTCCTCCAGTGATACTGAAATTACTGTTGCAAAGAAAGCACCAGAAAATAAAGATGGAATGAAGCAACTGGAATGTATTGCTGGTCACTTGGAGAACATTTCAGAAACTTCAACTCGAAAAGTTGAAAACCTCGACTCTGCTTCTACTGATGGTTGCTTAAGGACTTCAATGTGCCAGAGACATTTTGTTCAGCCCGGTGATGTCGCCTTACAATCAGATGATCATACAAAAGAAGCTATATCCACGGTTATACACAAGTGTTCTGCAGCAGAAAGGAACACGGCAAATTCCTTGTTCTCCAATCATGAAATGGAGATGACTGCCCCTACTGTACCACCTAAAATATATGTTAAAACTAGGAGGAAGTTAAAATCCGGTACTGGTGGGCCAAGGGAAGAATTTGTAGAGTCTAATCTACTTACAAAATTTCATCATTCATCGTCTTCAGTAAAGAAGGGAAAGCTCAAAACTAATGCCATGACTGGCAAAAGAACTCCAGATGTGGATAAGTCAATTATAGTACCCTACAAACCCAAAAAATTACCAGAACTTTCCTTAAACAGCCATTTTGTAGCAGGTAGATGATTTTCTGTTGATTTTGTTTTGAGGTAATTCTACTTGTATTTTACTGGAATGACTTAACTAATTGCTTGCAGTTGAGGAGAAACTAAACGAGTTGCTGGAACCTGAAGGGGGAATAAGCAAGCGAAAAGTATGTTATTTCTCACCTGCTATTCTGCCTGCCGGATTTCTTTTATTTTCTCTTGATTTTCTGGAGCATCTGATACTCTGTTATTTTTTATTTATAAAAGTAAGTGAGAATTTTTGGTTCTTTGGTTCCGATTTTTGTTACTATGCATCTGAATTATTGTTAAACATTGTGATATCTATTTTCCTAAATTGCCTGAAGTTGTTATTCTCTGTTTTATGTAAATCATGAATTTGATCCTGTTTTGTTTGCATTCAAATTATTTTCAAAATTTATTTTCTTATTTTCTAATAGGATGCCTGGAGAGGCTACTTGAAGCTTCTTTTTCTTACTGCTGCTTCAGGGAATAATGGGCATGGTGAAGCCATTCAGAGGTAATTTAGAGCTGTGACTTCCTATAATATTTTCTTCTAGCAATTAAGTTTTGTTATTTTAGCCAGTAAAACTTAGTGGTTTATCTTTGAGTGAATGATTCTGTGAGATACTTATCTTGTTTTCCGTTTTGTAGTAATCGAGATCTTTCAATGATCTTGGATGCCATGTTGAAGACAAAATCACGGACCGTTCTAATTGATATAATTAACAAGAATGGTAATTATCAGTGATTTGTTGTTAGTATTTGTCTTTTTTGTAATTTTTTTTCACAAATGCAACCACATTCATGGACGCATGACTCTTCTTATCTTTATAGGCTTGCAGATGTTACACAACATAATGAAGAGGTACAGAAGGGAATTCATCAAGACTCCAATCCTGAGAAAGCTTCTTAAGGTAAGTTTGTTGAAACTGATGGTATTTCTTAACTTAGTCATTGTGCTATATAATGTTTGCTTAACTAGGTGCTTAAACATTTCAAAACCGTTAAATAAATAATACCTCCAAGGTAAAATAAATGAATTCCAAGTTTGGTTTTGATAATT
Organism: Fraxinus nigra; assembly: GCA_903798295.1. Lineage (NCBI taxonomy): Eukaryota > Viridiplantae > Streptophyta > Magnoliopsida > Lamiales > Oleaceae > Fraxinus > Fraxinus nigra. The sequence continues at coordinate 4,730 of CAIGRH010169570.1, read as the reverse complement.
CAGTTCAGTAGAACCACAATTGGCATGCAGGATCTGCTCATCTGACCTAGTCACTATTGGGTAGTCAATGAGCTACATTCAGTAGCTCATTGAAAAGCAGCAATTGATTGTATAGCTAATCTTTGATGTATCAATATCAACTGACTTGAAAAGCATTCCTGCTATATCCATCGTTCCAATATGAATGTATAACTGTATTCTAGTACATAGTGTATCTAACATCATCAAGTTGGTTTTGTTGAACCAAATTACTCTTTGGCAAGAAAATGGCAATGCTAGAGAATTCCAAATTATTTTTGATTAATTTCTTGAAAGAGTGACACTCAGCATCTGTTAAAGGGGAGTCATACACTTATTGGTAAAATGTACTTGTTTGTATAAAATACTATAAGAGTTTTCCCACATTGGTTGCTCGCTGTTCTTTCCTGCAGGTGATCGAGTATCTGGCAATGCGGAATATTCTTACTTTGGAGCACATAAGTGGAGGTCCTGCATGTCCAGGAGTGGAGAGGTCAATGAGTACTTTATAAGTTTCACGTTAAACTATTTGTAGAGATTTTGTTGTCTTCGAATTACTGAATTAATTTTTTAAATTTGCTGAGTTTTCTGATTTAAATATGCAAAATCACTAGCTCACTTGCGATGTATGTGGAGTGTTTAGATATATTAAATAATGATTAATTAGCAGCATACCATTATTGTAGTTGTGATACTATGTCTGATATTTTATGTCTGATATTTTATTTCGGAAGTCATAAAAGTTCATTATCCATACTATGTTGGTGTAGTCCTGTTTTCAAGATGCTTGCAACCTTAAAAAGTTTGGCCGGTTCACCAAAATGGTCTTCAACAAAGGAGGAATATCTATAAAGATACCTTGAAAACATTACTATAACTGACACATCAAATAGATAACTTTGACCATTGATCTCTATCCATTTGCATATGCACATTCTTGTACACACATATTATGGTCAGTTGCTGGTGTTTATTTATATAAATCATAAATTCATTATTTTGGTTCATGGATCAGTTTTGTTTGCATATATTTTTTCCTTCTTACTGTAATTGTCACATGGATCACTACAGAACAAAGAATTTTGTTTCTCCTAAAACTTATCTTTTAGTTTGGAGTCATTTTAGTGATTGTCCATCATGCTTATTTTTTTTTTTTTTCTGAATTGCATGTTATTCTGTATTGCAGCTTTAAAGATTCAATACTGATACTGACAGAACACGGTGACAAACAGGTATCGTTTACAATCTGTCTTGCATCTCAACGTTAATGGTCATAATTGTGCATCCATTTTTGTGGCATCATTTTGACAAAGAATGAAACATGTGCTATTCCTTAGAGCATTTTGGAGATCTAAATCTCTATTCACTCTTGTTGATTACATTTTCTTCATTGGAGAGGTTTTCGATCATTTTGGAGATCTAAATCTCTATTTTACACCACCATTGGAGATGCTCTTAGAAGGTGAAAAAAGATTCCAAAATAATGTGCTAGGATGAAGAATTTTTTTGTCTTGGAAATTAAATTATAGAAGTGAACGTAATAACGTAAGGAAGATAATCCTGGGTTGAGTTTAATTCTGTTCTTTCTTAGTCCCCTCTGTTAGTTGGAGTAATTTTGTAGTTGTTAGAAGTTTGTGAATGCCAAATCTGTTTTTTTCTTGTCTGCAGCTCGTGGAAGTTCTGTTTGATGACTCTTTATCCACTCTTTTCCTGTCTCCTGTTTCTTATATTTTGCCTTTCGTTTTAGACTTAAATTAGTATTTGTGGAAAAGCAGAAAACTAACTAGTTTGAGTAAAAGAAAAATCATTGTAGATTTCTCAAGATGGGTAGGTGAGATCTCCTCGCTTGCTGTCTATCGACCAAACTTCCCCTGAATATGGGGAAACAAGTAGGAAAAGAAAGCATTAGTAAGAATTATTTAGCACTGGTGCATTTTATATCAGACACTTCTCTCCGTCCTCTTCATTTACATTGTATTGATCTCATTCAACTGTAAGTTTACTCTCCTAGGGAGTAGTACCATCTTTTCCATTTTCGACCATTGGCTATGGTGGTTACCTTTCATCTAATACTTTACACCACTGGCTATTTCTCTTGTTGGATGTTGAACAATGGTTATGGTGGTTACCTTTAATCTCAACATTAAGAGTGTGTTTGATGGATATTATTTTGGAAAAATGTATTTTGGAATAGTAGATTGATGGAGAATGCGTGGTTGAAAAAGAAGGAAAAGTTATTGATGTGATGAAAAATATTATTTTATTGAAGAATGTGTGGTTGAAAATGAGCAGAAGAATGAGAATGAAATTTTAATGTGTACCAAACAGGGCNGACTTTTCAATTAATTAACTACTAATTGAAATAATTTATTTGATTATATTATTATCGAGAGAGATAATATGTTTTTAGTTAAAAATAATAAATATTGTAAAATTCAATAGGGGATAGAGATATACCTCTATACTTTACATAGGGCTTGTTTGAACCACATTATTTTAGAAGAATTCATTCTAGAATAGTAGATTGATGGAGAATCTATGGTTGAAAAAGAAGGAAAAAGTTATTGATGTGATGAAAAATATTATTTTATTGAAAAATGTGTGGTTGAAAATGAGTAGAAGAATGATAATGAGAATTTTAATGTGCGTCAAATAGGGGCTAAATAACAACCGAATGATAGTTAGTCATACATTTTAATATGTACCTATAAGTAATTTAGCTCGTATACAAGCAAATCCACATCAATATAATAGTTTTATTTTTTTTCCCGAGAATGTGGTTTAGTGGATAGGTTGTAGCAAACATAAAATGAGGTGAAATCAATACCAAGCCATTACATGTTTATTCCAAATATTGCGTTCCATCTTTCAAACCTTTCTGTAGTGTCCATCACTGCATTTTGGCGGTCATAATAATTTGTTGCACTAGATTTTGTAATTATTGTGGTTTTTATATACGAATAGTTGCACTCAATTTTGTCTGGATGTTCTGATGGTTGTTGTCTTGAAGATTATCTTCCAATATAATTTTATAAGATTCACCTAATGATTGAATTCATATTGCTGAGTTGTCGGTTGAATATTTGAATTTTATTTTACTGCTCAGGTCCATCAAATTGCAAGGAACTTTCGGGATAAGTGGATTCCTAGACATTTGAGAAAAAATGGCTGCAAGGAGAATGTTGATGGGAGGATGGAATATAATCCTCGCTCAGGCAGCCCTAAGTTTCCTGTTTTACATGATCACGGGAGTGATAGAAAACCTTCAAAAGCAATGGGGTGTTGGGAAATGCAGTCCGTGCCTGAATCTTGTATGGGTAACACTGGTGTTCCAGATGTCTCACCCTCAGGTGATAGTCGTGGAACCAATGGCACAAAAAAGCGTAAGCGTAAAAGTAGATGGGATAATCCTTTGGAGGTATGCCCGTCGCCGAGCATCAACGATGATGTTCCTCCTGGGTTTCCGTCTCCTTGTAATGGTCCTACTCTCTCATATGACGTGTCTTTGACCTCTATTGATCACCGAGAGGAATCCATGCACATGAAGGGTCCATTTGATGCAGTATTGGGTGAATCACAGCAAATATTCATTTCACATCTTTTTGTCTCCTATGGCATTCCATTTGCTATCACAAAACAATTTGGGGGCCTTGAAGCAGAAGCTTCCAAGGATTTGGCTGTAGCTCCTGGTATGCCATTCCACCCCTTTCCCCCGTTGCCTCTGTATCCCCGTGACAAGAGGGACCCACTAGCCTCTGCTGCTAACTGTCCATCACCGAGTCAACCAGCAGAGAAAGCAGAGGCGGGTTTTGATAATTGTACTGCTCATCACTCAGATGAAAATTATACGAAGAAATCCAGATTTGACTCAGATGTGAATATTTCAGATGCAAATGACAGATCTGATTTTCAGCGGGGAGGGAGTTCCTATAACTTGGGGAGGAATTACTTTAAGCAGCAAAAGTGGAATCACTCAAAGTTTGCGCCGCCATGGGTTCGGAATAGAAATGTTTGGTAATGTACAGGGAGCAATCCTAGAAATGGCATGTGAAATGTAGGTTTAGGTAATGGGAAAATTGAGACTAGACATACCATTTATGAGCATCGACAATGATAAATTTGGCATTATTTATAGGATGATTTTCAAGGAGCTTTTAAAAATTTTAATGCTCCTTTTGAATGTACTACATTCTTTGCTGCACAGATTTACTAAAAATTAAACATTCTTTTATCTGTTCAGTTTTATCCTCATGTCTAGGCTTATTAATTTTAACATTTATGGAATAAAATTTACTGCTGTTCCATGCTGGTTATTACTCTTTCCCTCTTCCTGTGTGTGTACCCGTATCCCTCTGTGAAATTTGGCAGTGGTGCCAATGTTTGGCTTTTGGTTCTCTTTTTTATTTGAGTGGTGGTTGTGGGGAGGGTGCTGGAATAAGATGGGTTACATTGATATGGTTCCTTGTACAGCGAGGATGGAGGTTTTGGGTCCAAATTCGATTTGACATGTGTGCATACATGGTAAGCATATTCTATCTGTAGTAAGTTGTTTTGTTTCTTTTCTTTTTGTCATTTCTAATTGATTTTTGTTATTTGTAATTAGATTCTTGGACAAGCCTATGCAAGGTGGTCCCTATGGAGTCATCCTGTAAAATTGGAGTCCCAAAGCGTGCTGCCCTTAATCAGGCCACAGGGATATTGAAGTAGGAGGA
>CAIGRH010169563.1:0-11171 GCA_903798295.1 Fraxinus nigra | reverse complement strand
CAAAATTACATGGGATGTGATTTTTTTTTTACTTAAATTTTCGAGTGTAAAATTTATCTCAACTTCTTTGCAAGTTTGAGTGTGCCCCCCTAACTTTTATATTCTACGTCCGCCCCTGCTCGTGACACCCCTACTCCAACCTTGGATTTGATCGTACTTTTTTTTTCACCATTTAACCTAAACCTTATATTTTAGGTGCAACATTGCTCTTTTCAAAATTTCCGTAAAAAATCCTCTTCAATAGTTACACAAAATTTGATATAGATCATTGGAGATCAATTTATACTAAACTTTATTTTACATATTATATTATTGCAGAAGTTGCTAATTATACTTAATGAAGTAAAATATTGCATTTATTAATGAATTGAAAAAGACATTAAACATTAAAAACAAAAATAAATATTAAATAAAAATAACTATCAAATTAATATAATTATAAATCAATTAAAATATATTAATACTAAAATATTAAATAAATATATAGATGGAAGAAATAGTTTTTATAATGTGTGAATAAAAGCAAAATGGGATTAAATGAAAAATTGTACACTAAAAATTACATTATATTTGATGTATCGTTGGAGTTGGAGCAAATTTTACACTGTATTTTATGTTTGGGTTGTGATGTGGGTACAGGGTGGGGGTTCTTTACAATAGGGGGAGATGAGGGGATTTTTTTGACAATTTTTTTATTATCATGGGTTCCTCATGGGGCCACCCATGTGAGTGTATAAAACTTCTATGTAATATTTGGCCTTTATATTTTATAACGGACAATGTTACATGTACATCCTCTCTTTTATTTAATCTTTTATCTACACTCACGATAGGGTGTGTGTGGACTACACATTTGAGAGTTTTTTATTCAAGCGGGCCCCATGCGCATATGAGAAGATGTAACATTTTTGGTACACCATTTTTGGTACAAATAGAATTTCTCTTTTACAACATGCCATTGTAGTTGCCTGTTGTAAGAAAATATGTTTCGCGTTTAAAACTACCGCAAGTACATCGTTCGTTGATAAGTAATAAAGTGAAATTTTAGAGTTCCGGATATCGTCCCACGAAGATTGAAGTTTAATTCCAATTACTGAAACCTTAACTGAATCTATGAGATTTAGGACGATTATCAAGATTTTTGACTAAACTATAATTACTTGTGCAATTTAAACTAAATTTACTAACTAAATGCAAATAGATGATCGAATGCAAATTGAAGTTTTCTTATGAATAACAAACGAGCACTAGGATCATGAATCTACATGCAATGCTCACTTTTGAATCTAGTTCTACAACATTAACAACATATTTGATAATTTGAAAAATCAATTATTCTAACATATCCAACAGTCTCTCTCGAGAATTGTTGGACCTATTCATGTAAACCATGAGAATATATCTCTATGACGAATGCAATTTCACAAGAATGCATGTGGTTTTATGATCGCTTAGAGATTCACGCAAAGCAGAGGGGTATATATATATATATATATCCCATATCGGACTCTACGATGATTAATACCTTGTCAAATCTATTTTCTTTCTCTCGAATACATGAAATAAATCACTAAACCCACACAATCACATACATAATAATTGTGGAAACATTAAGTGAATAGAAATCATTCAAAACTCAAGAACATGTTTTAATTGTCAAATATTGGGAAACTAGAAATCAAAGATTACATAGCATGGTTCATCGCTCTCCTAACACAATTAAACATAGCCTAACATGGTGGAAAGAAAAGAAATACACAAATATTTGGTAAACGTCATCACCTGGTTTAATTATTGGGTTGAATATTCAAATTGTTCTTGTTTTTGCCTTTCTTCTTGCCTCCAAGACTCTCTCCAATTCATAGATTGCATCCCCCTCGTTCTAGGATGTTTTTAGGATTAAATACGCGTCCCAAGATATGTTTCCATATGTAGTTGCATCAAAATAAGAAACCAGAATTTTCGCTTAATTGTACTATGCGACCACATAGTATACTTTTATTCAACCGCATAGCTTTCTTAGAATGTACCTAGAAAATCCTGGAGGCTCCTATGCGACCACATAGGATTTGAACTATGCGACTGCATAGTTTAAACATTTTCCAAAATGTGGCACTTTGGTCCTCGAACTCCCTTTTTGCAATTCTCGGCCTCTTTTCCAATTTCTTTCTGTTCCAATGTTTCATCCAAAGCTCAATGAATTATCAACATCTTCACCTCTCCAATTCCTCTTCCGGGCTATCGTTCGGTTATTTGCATATTGGTCCCTGAACTTTGATTTTCTTTTGTTTTAGTCCTTTTTTGCCAATTTTCTTCTAATTTCCACCGTACTCATCATTGTTGTCCTGTAAAATACAAATTACAATGAATAAAGCTATATTCCATATATTTATTAACAATTATCCATTTTTGGCCTAAATTAAGTGTGAAAACGCACTTATTAACTCCCCCAAACTTGAATTATTGTTTGTCCTCAAACAAAACTATAACTTAATTTCAAATGAACATGGTTCAACAACCTACCGTGTCTCAGGATTGGAATTTAATCATTAACTAAATGATAAACTTCAACAGTGCACAAATCAAATCAATCTCCACTAGTTGTATGCATAACTCGACGTGTGTGTGTAAACTCATGTAGACATATCAAGTTCAAGATTGGCTCAACCCCTGACCCAAAGTAGTCAAAGATTTCCTTACTTCGCTCGAGAGATGCATATACCCCCAAACTTATTCTTTTCATTCAATTTTCCAGGGGTGCATCCTAAGTTGAACTTATTCACTTCTATTCCTTACCCTCTCTCAGTTTGGATTAGTCTTACTGTTACAAGCTCTCATTTCAACAAGTCGAGATTCTCCCATATTTTTTTTTTACTTCAACATTTGAGACTAAACTAAGTTACTTGCATCTTTTTGAATGTATAGTTCTATCGATCGAATGTTTGGGGCTTAATCGATGAAGTTTATATATAAATGCAAAATATATATTTTTTTCAAACATCTTCTTATTTGCTTTCTATATAACCCATGTAACGAGTTTTGGGCCGATGACTTTCAAGTCCGATGACCATAGGACACCAGGTTTTCAACCACCCTTACAGGCTTAATCACGCGAGTTATACAGGCTCGAGAAAATGCTTTCATTTATTCAAAGATTAGTGCAATACCCCTTTTTCTTTTAGACATCCAGTTTCTACAACTAACATCTAACTTAAAAGTTTCACCTCGTCTTCGTCTCATTGGTTTTTAGATAATCCATACAAGTTGGTATCATGCACGGAATCTCTACTCATCTTAATGATTTCTCGTAACAACTCAACTATCTCCAAACCATCCTACAGCTAGATTATGGATATATATAATATAGGTTATTCGAGTATATGTACTATGTTAAATCTTTTCCAAACTAATGAACCAAATCACCAATTCAACATAACAAACATGAGCATCGTGCATAAAAATGTCAAGTTTCACATAAACAAGCTTTGACTAACAAAATAATGCAACATATCCATTATTCACCCTTCATAACTATTCCAATATTCAATATTATGGCCGGCAAGTTATCGAACCCCTACACACATGCACATACAATTCAACTCCAATGCTAAAAAATGGATAAAAACTAAAGGTAACTTAACGAAACTGAAAAGAAGCTAAAATTCAAAAATAATATTTTTTTTCCAAACAAGCACGTAAACACATGCAAATCTGTAGTACAACATGATGAATGCTGTCACCCCCAAACTTATATACCACATTGTCCTCAATGTTGGACGAATAACAACATAAATATGAGGAATGCGGAACAAAAAGAACAATGCATAATAAGTTAAGAAAAATGGGCTCGAAATACTCCCCTGATCAATATGTAGGTGGTGGATGGAATTATGAGCGGGGTGTGCCATCAGCTGATGGTGGTGGTAGCCGGACGAGAATATGTCTCATGAGCTCGGACTGCTGTGCAAGTTCGGCTCGCATGCCTTGAATGTGGAGGGACTCATCCCGAACTTCCACATCGATGGTACCTAAATGATCACATGACTCGTTAACTCGCAGCTGAATCCCATCAACTTTGCCCACATAATTATTCAACCTCCCATTCATGATCTCAACCTCACGTCTCGCAGCCAAAGACTCCCTACTGGCGTTGGAAGTAAAGTTCTTGGTGCTAAGCATGTCATCTCGCAGTGTCTGTATAGTCATACCCATGGTACCCACAGTCTGCCCAAGACTCTTGATATCTCAACTTGAGTCGGTCATAGTAGCGAACATCTATCGCAGCAACTATGTGTCGACATCCAGTGGTGTTGGTGATGCTGACATCTCAGCATCCTCGACCTCCTAATCATGCACAGCCTGATGCTATCTCAATTGCGCTCTCGCTAGCTTCTCCTTATACTTTGCCCGAGCTCGATCCGAGCCTCCAAGGTGGTCTGTTTAATGAATGGGCAGGGTTTCTCGAGAAGCTCCCCAGATGGGATAATCACACCAGCCCATTTGCAAATGCACTTGGAAAAATCAAAGATCGGTGTCGATCTCCTCAAACCCCCTGAGAATGAATCTAATCATAGACAAGTGTTGCTAATTCGATCTTCTATCCTCGCACCAAGTGAAAAAGGAGATCGGCTGTTGGATCAGTAAATGTAGTCCGATGTGAGTTGGGCTCGATGTTCTGTCCGTGTACATGCAGTGCCCGATGTGCTTGCTACTTTCTCCTTTTCCTTAGAAGTGTGTTTAGGAGACATTCTGCAACATAAAGAAAATGAAAACATATAAGTCATAGGTAAAGCATCTTGTAGTAAGTGAAGGTAGTAAAGAAAAATCTAAGTGCCAATTGTGTGGTAAACATGCAAGCTACGTGCAGAGATTGCAATTGAACATGTAATCAACCAAAACACAATCTAAAATGATGCAACGAGGTTATGCTCGACAAAATGTGTAGGTGAATATGGGGCATTATAAGATACAATTGCAACATGTCGAGAACAAACCCCAAATTCAAGCTAAACAACGCAAATCAGGCAGGCATTATCGTGTTCGACCAAGCACTTTCGCCCTTTGACACCGGTAAGGAAAGTCGAGATTTTCCGCAGTAACCTCCAGGCATATGAAAGAATGTATATGAGTCTAGCACATACTAAAAATTCGGGTCAAACGGACATCAATTGGTTGAGGAAACTAAGGGACAAAGTGAGTGACGTGAAGTGCTGTGAGCCTAATCATGTCATGCTCATGTGTGGTCCTTTTGGATATGGTGTGTCCAAACTACATTTGGCGATGAACATGAATTCTCCAATGTTCCAAGACATATAGAAAGCATGCCAAGTTCGAAAATAGTGCTAATGTAGCAAGATCGTTCATGTAGGCAATTTGTCAAACACTTTGCGGGCACAATTTGTTGTCATGGAAATTGAAACAAATAATGTAGGGATCAAACCAAAAATTTTGTGCCAATTAACTCAACCATCACAAACTCCATTATCTACCTAATCCCCTACGCCAATTGCAAACATCCGAATCCATTCTAACACAATGTAGAAGAGAATTAGAACTAGGGTAAAGAGTGGAAGACATACCTTGATTTGGGAATGAAGATGAGTTCGAAGAATGCACGTATGAATGATGCTTGGATATGGTGTGTTGGAGATAGCCGTGTGCGAGAGTTGGGGTGTGGGTGTGGGTGTGTGCGTGTGCGTTCGTGCTCAACGTGAAGTGAACGTGTGCGTAGGCAAAGTGGGTGATGTGGTTTATGTATGTGCGATCAAAAATTAAAAAAGGGGTTTAATATTTGGTCTATGCGACCGCATATAACAAACTGTTGTTGTCGCATAGAACAAAAGTTCAAGGCCAATTCAGGCCCTGAACTGATGTATGTGACTGCATTCCTGGATAGTTTATACAGTCGCATAGACTACCAAGAATGCATAGTTTACCCTTTTTCATGCCAAAGTCCAAATGCGACCAGACGAGACCCTCGAGACCTCGATTTTTGTGTGAACAAGTTCAAAAACATGCAATGAATGTATGCAATGTAGAGCAATTTTAAAACATAAATAATGCTTCGAAAACTCGGTTGTGGTTAATTCTCCCCGAAAACTCGATTTTCAATTCACATTGCAAAATGCCCCACAACTTGCCAAAACACATTTCAAACCATTGGGCGCACGTTGATGCCAAGGACTTGCTCCAAAAAACATTGTTAAACTTGAAAACACCTATTGACTCCGAAAAACCCAATATTTGATTTTTTGCCTCGAAATGCGTAACTTTAGCACCGAATCAAAGAAATATCATTCCAATACCCCAACCTCGTGATCAACACGTTTAAAAAAAATAATGTGGAGCTACTGTCCATTCACTGTGAAGCTCACTTTGCTTTCATGATTGATCTCAACCGCATCGTATGGACGCACTCTCACAACTGTGTATGGACCTGACCATCGTGACCTCGGTTTTCCCAGGAAAAGTTTTAGCCTAGAATTATACAACACTTTCTATCCCGCTTCAAATTCTCGCTTCTGAATATGTATGTCGTGCCACTTCTTGGTGCGCTTCTTGTAAAGTTTTGCATTCTCATATGCTTCCAACCGGAATTCATCCATCTCATTAAGCTGAAACAACCGTTTTTCACCAGCTGCTGTCAAATCCAAATTCAAATTCCGAAGTGCCCAAAATGCCCGGCACTCCAATTCAACAAGTAAGTGACATGCTTTTCCAAAAATGAGGTGGTAAGGAGACATGCCTATAGGAGTTTTGAATTCCGTTCTGTAGGCCTATAGCGCATCATCTAACTTCTTGGACCAGTCTTTCTTCGAAGAATTCACAGTCACTTCAAGGATTCTTTTCAATTCCCGATTTGACACTTCAACTTACCCGCTTGTTTGGGGATGGTATAGGGTAGCCACCTGATGTTTGACACCATATTTACTCAATAACTGTTCAAATTGGCGATTGTAGAAGTGCTTTCCTCCGTCACTAATAATGGCTCGCGGTGTACCATAGCGGGTGAAAATGTACTTTTTAAGAAAACCAATTACCACCTTAGCATCATTGGTTGGTAATGCAACTGCTTCCACCCACTTATATACGTAGTCAACTACAATCGGGATGTACTGATTAGAAAATGATGGGAAAATGGCCACATGAAGTCTCCCCCAAACATCAAAAAGTTCCACCTCCAAAATACTATTTAGAGGAATTTCATGCCTTCGTGAGATATTTTCTGTGCGTTGACACCTATCACATCTCTTTACAAATTCGAAAGCATCTTTAAACAATGTAGGCCAATAGAACCCCGACTGTAAAATCTTAACCGCTGTCTTGGAAGCTCCAAAATGCCCTACATAAGCAGATGCATAGCAATGCTCAAGCATTTGAGGCACATCTTCCTCAAGCACACATCGTCTGATGATCTGATCCGTCACTCTTCTATACAGATTTGGATCATCCCAAAAATATTATTTCTATTCCGCGAAGAACTTCTTCTGATGACTCGCATAATCCGGTGGAGAGATATATTTTCCCAAGTAATGGACAATATCGGCGTACCAAGGTGCTTCTTCCACGCTAAATATCTGCTCGTCTAGGAATATCTCATTTATGTCAGTTGACTCTTCAGGCTCATCAGGCTTCAATCTAGATAAATGAGATGCTACTACATTTTCAGTACCTTTCTTGTCCTTGATTTCAATATCAAATTCTTCCAACAATAAAACCTGCCGGATCAATCTCGGTTTGACATCCGTCTTTGTCAACAGATACTTCAGTGCAACGTGATCTATATAAACTATGACTTTTGACCCTACAAAGTATGGCCTAAATTTGTCAAATGCATACACTACAGCCAAGAGCTTATTCTCAGTTGTTGCATAATTCATCTGAGCATCGTTTATAGTTTTGCTTGCATAGTATATTACATGGAAGATTTTATTTTTCCTGTATCCTAGAACTACTGCTCCTACAGCATAGTCACTGGCATCACTCATCAACTCAAAAGGTAATCCCCAGTCTGGTAAAACAATCATTGGTGCTGAAGTAAGCTTCTTTTTCAAAGTGTTGAAAGCTGATAGGCACTCCTCAATAAATTCAAACTGGTTGTCTTTCACCAACAAAGTGCATAACGACTTTGTAATCTTAGAGAAGTCCTGAATGAAACATATGTAAAACCCGACATGCCCGAGGAAACTGCGAACACCCTTTACTGATATTAGTGATGGTAGCTTCTCAATAACCTGAATCTTTGCTTTCTCTACTTCAATCCCATTTGTTGAAATTCGATGTCCCAATACAATCCCCTCTTGGACCATGAAATGGCATTTCTCCTAATTCAACGCCAGATTTGTTTATCTACATCTCTATAGGACCAAACTCAGATGTTCCAAATACTCATCAAATGAAGACCCAAAAACAGAGAAGTCATCCATGAACACTTCTATGAACTTTTTAACTATGTCAAAAAATATAGCCATCATACATCTCTGAAATGTGGCGAGGCGTTGCACAGACCAAAAGACATCCTACGGTAGGCAAAGGTACCATAGGGGCATGTGAATGTGGTCTTTTCCTGATCGTTTGGCGCTACTGGTATCTGATTATAACATGAATACCCATCGAGAAAACAATAATGTGAATGCCCTACTAACCTCTCCAACATTTGATCAATGAATGGGAGAGAAAAATGATCTTTTCATGTAGCTGCATTCAGTTTACGTAGTTGATGAAAACTCTCCATCCCATAATTGTTCTGGTGGGGATTAATTCGTTGTTCTCATTCTGTACAACTGCGATTCCCCCTTCTTTGGCACAACATGAACTAGGCTGATCCAGGTACTGTCTGATATGGGATAAATAATTCATGCGTCTAAGAGCTTCAATACCTCTTATCTGACCACTTCTTTCATATTGAGATTCAATCTCCACTGACTCTCTACACTTGGCCGAAAATTCTCATCCATGAGAATCTTATGCATGCTTAGTGAATGGCTGATCCTTTTTATATCTGTTATGGTCAATCCAATAGTTATTTTGTTTTCCCTGAGTACCCACAGTAGCCTTCTTCTTCCACCTTGCTAATTGTGTTAGAGACAATCACTGGAAGTGTGCTTGACTCCCCCAAGTATGCATATTTGAGATGAGGTGGTAGTTACTTAAGCTCCAGTTTAGGTGGCTGCTGAATGGATGGACATGCTTTTTGGTTCCTATTCCAAGTTCTTCAAAATATCGTTTACGAGAAAACGATGGGTTGGTTTCCATAAACCGTGCACATGTCTCAATCTCAAGAGAATCTGAATGTGTTGATTGAGAATGTAGGATACACACCTCGTATGCATCTAAAGGATTTTGAAGTAGAAATGTATCATGAACCACCTTGCCAATTACATCAATCTGGAAGCAATTGTCTGACTCTGTTGGGAACTTTATAGCCTTGAAGACATTAAAAGAAATATGTTCATCACCAAGTCTCAGAATCAACTGTCCATTTTGAACATCAATCATTGCTCTACCAGTGGCCAAAAATGGCCTGCCTAGGATTAGCAGAAGATCCTTATCCTCTTCCATATCCAATATGAGAAAATTAGCAAAAAATCAGTATGTCCTGTATTATTCCCATTGGGTGTGTTAATAATCGATCAGCTAGTTACAGTGTTACTGTAGTTGCTTTAGCTTCTCCCAATCCAAGTTTCCTGAAAATAAATAGATGCATTAAATTAATACTTTCACCAAGATCACATAAAGCTTTATCAAAGTAAAAATGACCAATAGTGCAAGGGACAGTAAAATTCCCTAAATCTTTCAATTTTGACGGGAGCTTTTTTTGAATTCTCGTGTTGTATTCCAAAATTAACATCACTGTCTCACATTCCTCTAGCTTCCATTTGTTTGATAGAATGTCCTTCAGGAATTTGGCGTAACTAGGCATTTGGAACAATGCATCAACCAGTGGGATGTTTATATGGAGAGTTTTGAACACTTCAAGGAATTCTTTGTATTGATGCTCCATCTTATACTTTTTCAATCATTGTGGGAATGGAATGGGTGCTCATAGGGATTAACCGGATTATTTGGCACTTGATGTGATACTTCTGAACTTTCTTTCACCGGTGTCTTCCTAGTACTGTCAATCTGCTCCTCATTCTCTTTTTTAGAAGAATCTACTGTCTCTTTATTTGCACCTGGCCTTTTTATACGTATCTTAGGTAGTTGAACCTCACTTCTTATAGTAATGGCTTGAGCATGCTCCCTAGGGTTCACTTCGATATTGCTTGGCAATGCACCATACACTCTTCCCGTCATAGAAAGAGCAATTTGTCGTATCTGTGTCTCCAGATTCTTAATAGCAACATCCTGATTTTGGAAATTTGTTTCTATCTTTCTCATGAACTAGTTAGTTGTTTCTATGTATTTATCTGTCTTTTCCATGAGTTTTGAAAACATCTCTTCCAATTGAGGTTTCTTCTCCCATTGAAACTGCTCTTGAGCTCGGTTGTGATTTTGATTTTGATTTCCACCCCAAGAGAAATTTGGATGATTTTTCCACCCCGGATTGGAAGTGTCAGAATGGGGATTGTTGTGCTGATGTTGACCCCATTGGGCATACTCCATTTGTTCCATTCCTTGTGAAAGGATTAGACATTCAGTTGTGTCATGTTCTGCCCCACACTCCTCACAATTGGACTTTCTTACTTATGCTGAGTTTGTTGTTTGTGACATGCTCTCCACCTTGTGAAATAAGGAATCAATATTTGCAGATAAGGTCGANTTGAAACTGCTCTTGAGCTCGGTTGTGATTTTGATTTTGATTTCCACCCCAAGAGAAATTTGGATGATTTTTCCACCCCGGATTGGAAGTGTCAGAATGGGGATTGTTGTGCTGATGTTGACCCCATTGGGCATACTCCATTTGTTCCATTCCTTGTGAAAGGATTAGACATTCAGTTGTGTCATGTTCTGCCCCACACTCCTCACAATTGGACTTTCTTACTTATGCTGAGTTTGTTGTTTGTGACATGCTCTCCACCTTGTGAAATAAGGAATCAATATTTGCAGATAAGGTCGAGTATGTATCTACCTCGTAAACTCCAACTGATTTCTTTGGACCCATTCAATCAGAAGACTACATGGCCTAAGTACTAGCCATTCTCTCAAACTCCCAAGCTCCATCGATCATT
>CAIGRH010169549.1:0-12335 GCA_903798295.1 Fraxinus nigra | reverse complement strand
AAATATTGTAAAATTAGAAAGAAAATAAAATTCTAGTCTAACAAATAAATTCACGAAAAAAGGAAAGTTTTTCACCAACGTGTTCTCGGCATGTTTCTGTGCGATTATAAGTCCAAAAGTACCAAGCGCCTATGTAACCATGTGCATAATTTCATGTCATTTCCGAAATGTACTCATGGGTGAAAAGCCGACAATCGAGCTGAAAGTTAGGCTCATTTTCATCCATGCTGCTCGTTTGCTGCTTGAATCAAGTTGATCTATTTGGTTTCTTTGATCCATTTGGTTTCTTCTTCCGAATCCAATATGAAACTTGTTCATTGACTTGTTAACTTTGAATCTTCGTCTACCATAGCTTAAGCAAGCAATCCCATCGTCTTTTTTCACCCGCGCTCTCGAACGTGTCATTGGGCCTCCTTTGGTATTCAACGGATCCCGTCCCGGGCTCGACTCCTAGATCATATCACTTTGGAGGTTCAACTATGATAACAAAATGCACCGTAGATCTTTCGATGATGTTAGGTACGTACTTAGAAAGTGTGGCGATCTTTGCAAGCTTTCTAGTCGTCAAAACACCCATGGCATACAATGCAATCTATGGACGACCTCTGTTAAACACTATTGATTCTGTCACTTCGAAAAAGTGTTATGTAAATAGCATACAAGCCAAGGGCTCTCTACCAAACATGATGTTAATAGTGAGAAACCTAGTAAAAACGTAATTATGTTATAAAATATTGTAAAATTGGAAAGAAAATAAAATTCTAGTCTAACAAAGAAATTCACGAAAAAAGGAAAGTTTTTCACCAACGTGTTCTCGGCATGTTTCTGTGCGATTATAAGTCCAAAAGTATCAAGCGCCTATGTAACCATGTGCATAATTTCATGTTATTTCCGAAATGTACTCATGGATGAAAAGCCGACAATCGAGCTAAAAGTTAGGCTCATTTTCATCCATGCTGCTCGTTTGCTGCTTGAATCAAGTTGATCTATTTGATTTCTTTGATCCATTTGGTTTCTTCTTCTGAATCCAACATGAAACTTTTTCATTGACTTGTTAACTTTGAATCTTCGTCCACCATAGCTTGAGCAAGCAATCCCATCGTCCTTTTTCACCCGCGCCCTCGAACGTGTCATTGGGCCTCCTTTGATATTCAACGGATCCCGTCCCGGGCTCGACTCCTAGATCATATCACTTTGGAGGTTCAACTATGATAACAAAATGCACCGTAGAGCTTTCGATGATGTTAGGTACTTACTTAGAAAGTGTGGCGATCTTTGCAAGCTTTCTAGTCGTCAAAACACCCATGGCATACAATGCAATCTATGGACGACCTCTGTTAAATACGATCGATTATGTCACTTCGAAAAAGTGTTATGTAAATAGCATACAAGCTAAGGGCTCTCTACCAAACATGATGTTGGGTTTTGAGCCTCCAAAGAGCTAGGTGGTGAGCTTTCAAAAAATAACTTGGTTAGGAAGGATGAATTTCTATTTTCCTTGTAAATGTAGTTGCTAAGAGTTTATTGATTTCCCTAATGTAATGAATTCTACTAGTTCTAGCTTCTTGTAATTATTAGTATTATTAAATGAAAAGTCTAGACCATGGTAGATGATGAGGGCTCTAAAGAATGGAGAACCTATTTGGGACATCTCGATGTGCCTATTGAGTCCACAAATTCATGCAAGCTATATGTAAAAGCATAGACTTGATCTAGAATCATTGAGATTTTTGTACAAATCATGGACTACAAACTTCGCTCAGCCCATCAAAATCGCCTAAAGGGTTAAGCGGTGGAAAAAAATTCAAAAAACTGATTATAAGTTCAAAATTGCTCTACGGTTCTAGTGGCGATCTTTCAAAACCCAAAATTTAGTAAAAGGCTCAAAATCACTAAACCACGTGCGCAACACAAGAAATCGCCCGAGGGGCTAGGCGGTGAGCAAGAAAACAAAAAAAAATTGGTTATAAACTCAAAATCGCTCTACGATCCTAATGGTGAGCTTTCAAAATGAAAAAAATAGATTAAGACTCAAAATTATTAAACCACGACAAATCGCCCAAGGAGTTAGTCGTGAGCAAGAAAACCAAAAAACTGTAACTGATTATAAGTTCAAAATTGCTCTTCGGTCCTAGTGGCGATCTTTCAATACCCAAAATTTAGTAAAAGGCTCAAAATCACTAAACCACGTGCGCAACACAAGAAATCGCCCGAGGGGCTAGGCGGTGAGCAAGAAAACAAAAAAAAAATTGGTTATAAATTCAAAATCGCTCTACGATCCTAATGGTGAGCTTTCAAAATGAAAAAATAGGTTAAGACTCGAAATTATTAAACCACAACAAATCGCCCGAGGAGTTAGGCGTGAGCAAGAAAACCAAAAAACTGGTTATAAGCTGAAAATTGCTCTACAGTCCTAGTGGTAAGCTTTTAAAATTAAAAAAAAAATGGTTAAAGCTAAAAAACACTAGATCACGCGCTCAACACAACAAATTGTCCAAACAATTGGTTACAAGCTCAAAATTGCTCCTAGTGGTAATATTTCAAAACCAAAAAAATTGATTAAGGCTTAAATCACTAGACCTCGCACTTAGCATGTCAAAATTGTCCAAGTGACTAAGCGGTGAGCAATAAAACAAAAAAAATGATTATAAGTTCAAAATCACTCTATGATCCAAGTGGTGGTCTTTCAAAACCAAAAAATTGGTTTAGATTCACAATCTCTAGACCACGTCCTCAATACATCAAAATCGCTAAAAGGGCTAGACGATGAGTAAGAAAACTACAAAATTGGCTAGAAGCTCAAGAATTGCAAAATAAAATAGGAGGACTAAAATTCGCTAATGAAACTCGAAATTGCGCAAACTATTGAGTAGCAAGCAATGACAACAATCGAAAAAGCTAACGCCTTCGAATGCTATACAATTACCAAACAGATGACCACATAATGGACGACTCACCAATGATAGTCCATTGCCAATGCGATCGATGCGTGATGTCGATTGCCAAGGCGATTGAGGTTGGCATGTCGATTTTATAGCGGTCAACGATTAGTTGACCACTATGCAGTCGAACAAAAAGAAAGGATAAAGAGAAAACCTCAAATCCATATCCATACAATCTTTATATATAGCAATATCACGAGGATTAGACCCGGGAGTCTTTTCTTCGAATTTAGGGCTCTATATACGTAACCATCAACACGTGTATATCTATCAAGCAATTGACTAAATTTAAAGAATTATAAGAGTTAGGTCCCTTTGGAATGTCCAGGGCTACTACTCTACCCGTTGGATCCCGCTCAATTTCACAATTTTGATTTGGGGATTTGGAAGAACCGATGTAGATTTCGGGAGAACATGGAATGGTCGATTGACTAAATCAAAAGCAGTTGATCAACCCATCAAAAGATGGGCCAGTCGATTCTTATCCTCTCTCATTTTCAATCTCATGTTCGCACGCCATTTGATGTACAACGAGACAAATTTAAAATTTCTTTGGCTAGAGGAAGAGGACAACACCACTTTATACATGGAGATGGAATGGGACTATGCTAAATATGAAAGAAATTTCACGAAAAATGAGAATTGAAGAATGGAGATGCTACCTCTTAACGATAACTATCAACGAGAGGTAGAAGTGCTAGTGATTCTAGGTGGTATAAGTGATGACATGATGGCCTAGCAAGTGGAGATGACCTGCCGACTACCATGATAGTCAACCGACTATCATGACGATCGACCGACCATGACTCCCAACCGCTCAGACATACTTTTCATTGATTGGAAATTGTCCGACAGTTATCACTGCTTAGTGGATGAAAGTGTACAGAAAGTTGACCACTAAATAGTGGGTGAAAACCGCCTGGTGAGTGGACGTTAACCACTAGACAAGTGGATGAAATCGACTCTCTCATTTTTTAAATTATTCATCATTCACTTAAATTCGTGACTAATTTTCACACTGGAAATACAGTGAGGGAGATAGTCCGAACCTCTTCTTATAGGTATTTTACCTATCATCAGAGTAGTAGAAGTAATTTTACTCCAAAAGGTTTGTCTCGCTATTATTTCACTAGGATTAAACTATAGCGTCTTTGTCTAGAGCAATGATAAGATCTCAATATGACTTGATCATGTATAATGGAATCATATGTTAGATTTATTAAATAATTTCCATTAAAGTTAATTATTTACTTCCTTCTCAATATTTACTTTATTTGAGCTAACTAGGCCCTGTTTGACAACTATTATTTGGAAAAAAAAAAAAAATTCATTATGTAGTTTAAAAGTAAGAATATTTTTTTTTTTTGAATTTATGCGCAAAATATTTTATTATGTGCATATATATGATTTAAATTGAGTACGTAAAAAAAAGAGTTTTCAAATAATGGTTGTCAAATCAGGACTTGATATACTCTATAGCTTGATATTTATATAAAAGTACTTATCAAAAAAGTGAAATTTGAATTACCAAGAGCGAGTTTGTAAGAAAATATTCCTTGTTTTGAATAATGAATTTTAGAAGAATGTGTAGTTTAAAAGTAAGAATTCTTTTTTTTTGAATTTATGCGCAAAATATTTTATTATGTGCATATATATGATTTAAATTGAGTACGTAAAAAAAGAGTTTTCAAATAATGGTTGTCAAACCAGGACATGATATACTCTATAGCTTGATATTTATATAAAAGTACTTATCAAAAAAGTGAAATTTGAATTACCAAGAGCGAGTTTGTAAGAAAATATTCCTAGGAAAGCAAGTTTTGGTCATCAAAATTATCAAGCTTGATTGTAACAACATGAAATTTAGGAATAATTGCAGACTTGCAGGTGTGGTTTTAAACTTTTCAATCTTTTATAGCTTTTACCTAATATTTCACTTGTTGCATCCAAAATTCTAAACCTTTGGCTTGTGTGTGCCAGGAAGACATATGGACGGTTGTTAGTTTATCTAACCACATTTTGATTAATTTTAAAATGACAAAATAATAACTTTACATTTTTTTTCACATTAGTTAAATAATAAAAAAAAAACATCATCTGCTCCAACCCCACCCCAAAACCAAAACCAAAACCAAAACCAAAACCAAAGCTGAGAAAATCATCCACATGTTGTCACCCCCGAAAAATATATATCTACATGATGGTTGATCAATGATTGCGAAGTTGGGGTCCTGAATTTGAAAGAAAATAATTCACATTCAAATTAAATTCATCATTTTTTAACCCCTGAAAATTTCATATCCAACTACAATACAAAATTCGATAATTTGCAAAAAAGTTACACGTATGATGAGTCAATGGAAGATAGTCACTCCAATACCATGAATTATCTCGAAACTAGGGAGGATTTGACTTTGATTTGACCATACTTATTGTTATGCCTCCTTCAACGGGGCTCTCAAACATGGCCACGTGACAGCCAAATCTAGGTCCGCACTCGACGTCATTCTGCCCATAAGGCAACTCGGCCGAACCCCTATGAAGGGCCGAACTCATACACTGTAGGTCGAACCCAATTGCTAGACATGAGTCCTCATTGGAGGAGTGAAGTTGTTATGAGTTTAGTGGAAGATCTTTCATAATCTTTTGTAAATGATTGATGTGATATTTCACTGTCATCTGCCTCACCTAGCCAAACATGTCAAGTCTAAGCCCAGAATGATAGTTTTAAAGTAGCAAAATGGTGTTAAAATTAAATGCACATTATTGAGTGATGCATATGATAAAGGGCCTCAGCCATCTGGGTAACGCCACATGTTTCTTCGTCCAATGGTTTTTATTCATTCTCCTCTACCATAAAAACTCACACATTGTGTTATTCCAAAGATAATGCAAGTTTAGACTCTCAAACTACGACTTTGCTATCCATGTTTTTCATTTAAATCTCCCACAGTCGAACCCCTCTTTTATATAAAAGAGGCTCATGTCTTAAGCATCTCCCACACTAAAAAATGTATATCATCAACTTACTTGATCGTCGGAGTGTATACTGCCAACTTTACCATCACCGGGGAAAGCCACGTGTGGCTAACGGTTTATCCTAGTGTGCAAGAATCAGCTTTTGCGGACAAAAGAAACTTTTGGATCTATTGGCCACGTTGAAGATACAAAAATCGAGGTCAACACCTACCGCTAATTCTTCGATCGCCGATGATGGAAGCATTGAAATCCCTAGCTAGAAGACCTCTTCACAACAACGTTAACTAGGGTCATGTTTTTACCATTGCCATTTTCGACCTTCGTAATCCACTTAGTTTACTAGATTCTACCCTCCATCCGTTTGCACTTCATGACTTATTTAAGTAATAAGATCTGGCACTCTTATTTGGCCTCCTTAACTATGGCAACGGTAGCGGCAACATATGGATGGGTTTTCTCAAATTAGGGATGGGGATGGGGTTGGGGGAGAGATGAAGTTTTCTTTTTATATTATTTTTTATTCAATTATTATGTAAAAAAAATGTTAAAATACTATTTAGCCCTTTTAAAATTGGTCAAAATGTGATAAGACCATTGACTTTCAGTCAACCGACAGAATGTTCATGTCCTTCGATCGTACACAAGTCAAAGCTTGGGAAACTATGGTACAACAAATAAAAGTTTGGGATGTAAAAGATACGAAATTCGGAAGGTATGGAATAGCAATTACAACTATCCCTTGAATTTATTTTGGTATTCGAGTTTGTAGATTCATGTTCAACTGTGTCCAATTACAAAATAAAGTTCAGCGGCCTAACATTGATTGGGTGTTCTGTGAAACACTCGACACTGTTCGCTATGGCCTTCGTAGGGCAAGGATGGTATAGTGATGAGGTTCTAGTAGCCCTATGCAACCGAGAATGACAAGTAGTTGGAGTTTTTTCTCTCTCCAAAAAATCCATAGTTGTTTTGAGTCCTTTTAACAAGATACAATTTTTCTCAAATGTATATATCTTGTGAAAAAATTTGTAATTGCCCTATTACGGCCTACTTTGACGCCCTCATTACGGGATGCCAAATAAAGTAGAAACTTTGCATTCTTAATACTATTTCGAATTGCTTACGGCTTAGTTTTTTGCTCGTTAATGGCGTGTGAAATGGCCAACTGTAGCAAAAACCTTCGGTGCGTCAAAGTAGGTTGTTCTAAATTAGTATTTTGAGAATTTTGATAATTTGCAAACTTTAAAAATTCGTTGACGATCGTACGTTATCTGAATCCTCAAATTACCTACGTTATCTAGAATCTTGTTTCGAGAAGTACATCGAAGTCATCGAATGGCCCAAACGGATATCGAAAATAGTTAAATATGCGTCAAATGTACGTCTCAAAAAGAAGACGTCTAACTCTTCTTTTCTTTAAAGAAATTCAATTATGTCATTAACATTTATTAGTTTTGCACAATAAATTTCTCAATACAATTTACATAATTTTATTAGATAATTTTACATGGAATATGACATAAAAAAAGTTTTGGGATCATTATGGATTAAATGTAATTTGATTTACTTTCGAATTATATTTTCAATAAATTTGAATTTTATTTCAATTCATTTATTTATTACATTCAATTTGATTTACTCGCCGCCAACTCAGCATTTGTCAACGAGATAGTAAACAAAACTATACGAGTAGTAAAATCCATTTAACTATACAACACAAAAAGTTTGGATTCGTTCCCGGTAAAGGATCTATCGTGCTTTTAGTTCCTTGTATAATGGGTCACTATTATGACATCGCTTGAAAAGATACTTGATATATTCGAGTTATCGCCATGCCATGACAATTAAGCCTAAGCCCCCAGCTTTTAAGAGCTTCTTTCAACAAAAAATGATCATGAGGTGGTTGTTTATCGAACACCTTGAAGACATGGAGAGGTTTAGTCTGCACCCTTTCTTCATCTCATTTCTTGAGGAGTCTGACGTGTCAAACACCTACAAAATAATGGTGTTATACGTTTCAAACACATTCTCATCACAATTAACGATATCTTGAACAAGTTTGTTGAAAATATCCAGATTGTCATCAAGATTCTTTAAATGATCCACTTTAAAACTGAAAAATATTTCAAACAAGTACAACTTATTAAGAGTAGACTTAAGCACATATAAGTCCTCCAACTTTTGTCAAAGTTCTTTTATAGAATCAAAATTTCTCAAAACAGTGTCAGATAGGTGTAAAATAATTGAAATGTAAGCAAGTTCATCATATTCTTCTTTTTGTGCTTCTATCAAATTNCTTTAAATGATCCACTTTAAAACTGAAAAATATTTCAAACAAGTACAACTTATTAAGAGTAGACTTAAGCACATATAAGTCCTCCAACTTTTGTCAAAGTTCTTTTATAGAATCAAAATTTCTCAAAACAGTGTCAGATAGGTGTAAAATAATTGAAATGTAAGCAAGTTCATCATATTCTTCTTTTTGTGCTTCTATCAAATTTGCAAGAAATTTGCCATCTATGACTTTTGAAACTTTTTGTTGATCCAAAAATTCCTTCATCTTTTGTTCCTAAATTGAAAAATCTCATTTCTCCATTGAAAATCCCAACTTTGAAATGTGAATACATTTTGAAAAAGAACACAAAAAGTGCACAAATAGGTCACACAAAGTAATCATAAAGCAACAATATACATCGTTCTAAATTTTCAGGATTTCATAAGATTCTAGATCTTACGTCAAGAGAATGTTCCAACGAGTCATGTCTAGGTATTCTAACAAAATAATTAATGCAACACGAAGGCATGTCAACAAAAATTCAAATTTTCACCCAATGTAGTCTCATTTAGTGACTAAACAATAGTTAAAGCACAAAAGAAATTACCAACTTGCGATCAAAATCAATACTTCAAATAAAGCAAATAAATTCTAAATTTATAGCACAAGCAATGTTAACCCACACGGTAACCTCAATCCTAATTTCATCATACACGATAACACCATAATGCTAAAATTTAAATTGGGATAAGTCAATACGCAAGAGCGGATCAACCTGAGTCCATAAATACCGATAGATGTGAATGTATCAGTTTTAGGCCACCGCTATTTGTCCTAAAGTCTCCAACAATCGCAGGAATCAATCAACCACGATATAATCCCGAACACGCGAAGAACACAATCGTCCAGACTTTACTAACAGAAAACTAAAAACACCAAAATGTCAAGAAAAATGTTAGGAACAAACTGCTAGAATAAACCATCGCTAAATTCCCTTTCACGTGCCTTTACGCTAGGCCAACACTCTCTGCGCGTGGTTCTACCCACAATCACCACGAGCCACGACGACCTCACATGCCAGCCACTCGAGAACACCTTTACCTAATGTCATGCCGGTGATCTCCATTTCACCACCAAGTCGTTGTATTTGCCGAAAATCACGAAAATATGTTTGAAACCCAATACTTTATCTCTAAGTTCTGAATAGATTCAAGACCCCCTGGTCTTGAATTAGAAGCACTCTTCGACTGCAACATAATCTCCTAGATCGGCACAATACCCTGGAGTCTCCGTCTTTTTCCAATCTTCTATATGAACGTCAAGAAGTCAAGGTCGCCTTTGTTTGAAACATTCTAAAATTTAATCTATCTTCATGCAATGAAGTAGGTTGGGATAAGTTGGGATCTTATGAAAAAATTGAGAACGCAAACTCAATTTTTGTGAACAGACTGCTTATTCTGTACAAAACGATCATGTCTAAACCTCAATAGCTCAGTGAACATTGTCGTATTTGAGTCTTTCCTAGAAAGCATATATTAAACTTCGAGTAAAGAAAGAATAAAGGTAAACATTCAAGATCTGCTTAGGACAACTAAAGAGAAACCTGTGTAGTATTGCTGCTTACACTATGATAAACTCATTAGGAGGTGACCAAATCTTTATTTTGTAACATTCATTCATTGTACATGCCATCATATAAATTCGCGCACTATAATAATTCAGGATTCTAGGTTCTGTATCGTCCTTGAAGTTAATAGAAATTTGAGTTACCATACATTGTTGCCAACTTCAAACACTTGAAATCAATTCCCATTCTTGAGATCATGACCTGAAATAATATGTATGCAATTAAACAACTGGATAATCAAATATAAATTTCTCTTAGTAGTTCACGTCACAGTCACACAACAAAAGTATCAGTAATGCATTTAAAGAAAGGTAGAATCTTCTTTTTTAACGAATTAATCCAAGGTCAAATCCTAATACCTTACTTGACGAGTCTTTCTATACTAAGCCTCCATTTGGATACAATTTATAAACAATTGTGCTAGTTTCATTCCTCCTATGTGGCATAATCTAGGAAGGAATAGAAAGACTGTTGGTGAAATCAAATGGGATGATCGTGCCACATGGCAGAGTATAATGAAAAATGTACAGAAGAGTTTACATGTAGCATGGTTGATTCATAAATTAGATTATAAATTAAAAGTCAAAATCAAATATTAATTACAGCCAGACATTCATCATAACTACTAATCTTTACACACATTTAGTGAGAATGAGACCCGCTACTATTTCTCTTATTATTCCTATTTATAAACTATTAATAAATTTGTGAAATGGAGGCTAAAATATGCAATACAGAGTTAAAACATACAATTCTTAGGGAGTAACTTACGACATGAGAGAATAGCAAACGTAGCACGTATGATGGTGAGAACAAGCAAGGCAATGACAGCAAAGACTGAAATGAGTGCCCATGGACTGTTGAAATATTTCCGCCTTAATATTGCCACCCATGTATTCCTTTTGTTCTTACAATGATGGTTCACAAAGTAGAAAACATTAAAATATGAAAACTCATCACAAATTGTGATATTCTTGCCTAGCTAATTGATTACATTATAAAACATTTTACGCTCTCCAAAAAGTTTCTAATGATTCCACAATGACACAACAATCTTGCATATTCAGGGGAATGGACGAGACAATGCATGAAGAATATAGTCTGTCACATATTTTTGATGACTGCCTATGAGTACTCATATGCAATTAGATTTCGGTACAATGATTCTGTTGAATCAGAAATTTTCCATTCTGGAATGATCATTACTTTATTTTTGAATTCAATACCCAAAAAAAAACTATTACCTTTCGACTTTTTGAATGAAATCCCTGCCTCTTTGAGCTCTACAGCCGAATTTAAATTCACCATTTTATCTAGATTTCTAGAATCCATCTGAGATAATATCATTGCAAAGGAAGAAAAATAGATGTCATGTACAATACCAAGAAGATCGTAAGAATTAATGGGAACTTCATGAAGATCTTGCACTGGGAAAATGTCATTCTGCAGTAAAAGACATATTAGATAATTAACGATGTCTTCATTATTGATCTTGATCATTTTGAACAAACGATCAATGATGGAAAATGAAATTTGATTCTCAAATACCAATAGATCATGAAGCAAATGACTTTGTATATGTCCATACTGGAAAATAGGGTCACTTTCATCCCTAGAGTTTCTATGTTGAAACATATAAAGAAATTCGATGATAAAACAACCATCAAGAATCAACATTTGTACAAACTCGTCTTCATCAAGTTGGATGTCTTCAGCATAACATTTCCGTGTCGTCTTCTAAGTGTCTTATTGTGACATATCTTCTACACTTGACTCTTTTCTTCTTTGAAGTCACAGCTTTAGATACCTGTCTTAATTCATCACAGAATGCCTAATCATTGACGCAAAATTGAGAGAGGTATTATATACTTTTATTCAATTAAAATCAGAGTAAAGGAAAACCTTGTTGTTGGCAGAATGTTTACTAACAAAACCCTCTTTCTAACTTAATCATAACTGTGCACTAGATCTCTAGACTAGTAATTGAAAAGGTTAATTTCACCCATGGCCAACGAACTCAACCAGTAAGGTATATGTAACTCTACTACCAAAAATTCAATGCATAATTTCAATGTGTATTCTAACATCTGAATCTGGATGAGATTTTGTGACAAAATGAGCCAAATCTATAGTCCCAGTTTGCACACTCAACACAGCTAGAATGCTTGGCCAAAAGAGATGGAGGAGGGCTGGTTATAAGCACTCCGATATCTAAATTAGTTGTGTATTTGAGAAGTGAAATGAACCTTACAAGTTTTCGATCTTGTCAAATATACATAATAATATTCAATAAAAATCGATGTCCCCTTATGTGAGACGTTCTCTCATTATATAGAACCAAAATCATAACTAAATATGGTAAAAATAACCTATCTATATATGGTACAATTATAATGATAATATAATCGTAATCTTCGACGATCTCCGTAATCTTATTCAATCTCATTACACATCCCCCTCAAATTGATACAGTTAAACCTCGATAAAGTAATACCATCGGGACCGGAAAAAA
>CAIGRH010169508.1:0-16199 GCA_903798295.1 Fraxinus nigra | reverse complement strand
TATGTGTTATTGAACTCTGAACCTATTGAAGTAAATTTGACTGTGAAATCACATTTGTATGAATTGATACTTGATTCTGGTAAATCATTTTATATTTCATCATATAAATCCTGGTAAATCATATTTCATCAAATAAATCCTGGTAAATCATTTCATATTTCATCGTACGAAGGGGGAGTCTAATCCATGACTATCCTTAAATATTATTAGAATATTTACCCTTATGGTACTTCCTGAGTTTTAGATTTTTAATTAGAGAGATGTCACAAATAAGATTTTTTCTAATTAACTTGTCACTCGTATCAATAAATCCAATTGGCATTGACAATGGCACAAATAAATTTAGGGTCCCTATTTTTTCATGAGAAATAAAGAATATTTCACGTGGTCATCATCCAACTCAAATTATCGGTTTTTGTATGGTATTTGTGACTCTCAAGAGTTCTACTCTCATGAGCGCCACTTGACATGATTTTTGAAACAAATATTTATTATATAGTTCAACAAAGTCATTTCATATTATAAAATTTTTGGAGTAGCTGAGGTTTAAAATTTCTGAAAAAAATAGATTTGAGCGATGTTTCTCTAAAAATTATTAAGGCCCCATTTAATGGGGATTAAAATCTTTATTTTAATCGAGGTTAAATTAAACAATTATTTTTAACCCCATATTTCACAGCATTCACAAATTTTAACTGCATATATCATTATTATTTTTATTAAAATCTACTAAAAATCTACTTTTAATTTCCATCGAACACGGACTAAACATAACACCCGTTGAGCATCAACCAATGGGAAATTTGTTTAATCACTAAGCACAAACCAATATTTACAATGTTTTTTTTATAACCGTGGATGTCCGGACTAATTTGCACGCACCTTGACTAATCTCACAAAGTCCTGAAGTTTATGGTTGGGTACTCACCTCGATGGATCTGAGAGGACCCGACTATTGAGGAGCAAACACAAAGTCTCACCAATTGAGCAACCTCTCATGATTCAATATTTATAGCGTTCACAACACAAGAGACATCCAAATTTCATATAAACCACATGAGCCTCACAAATCTCAATATTACAACAAATTTACTAAGCTGTCACGTCGCCATCTCCTCTAAAAGTGCTACCACCAAATGAACTTCGTTTAGGAGAAACAAGTTTTCTCAAAACAATGTGTCAGTTCGAGCACGTAGCAACTTTTACAATCTCCGCATTGCTGCAGAATTGATCATGCCAGTAAAGATATCAGTAACACCAGAAGCATTGGCTTCATATGCTTGTTGTACGCGCATTGAAAAGAGTTTATTAGCCACAATTTACGTTCAACATGTTCAAGCAAATCTTTGAACTTGTTTAAATGAGTATTTTTGTACCATTTTTTTGGTCGATTATAGTGAGTTGGGATTTATCAAGTTTAAGCAAACATTTTTCAAGTCACGAATGAAATGGAACTTAACATCATCAAATTTTGTCCTATCATAAAAAATGGATTTTCTACTTAGATGAATATGAATTCGATTATCAATGACAATCTGAACTTGATTATCAACAAATCCTAACTTACATAGTAATCTTCTAAGCCATAGTCCCACTTAAACTGCATCACATACATTTACATACTTTGCCACAGTAGAGGACAGAGTAAGAAGCTTTTGAAGATGTAATTTCCAGCTTACACAAGCTCCACACAAGGTAAACATGTATGCAGAAGTAGATCTTCTTCTATCAATCTCACTGACAAATTCTGAAACTACATACCCCTTCAACTTCACCCCTTTTTATCTATTCTAAACCAGTACAATACTAAGCCTGTAGTACCTCTTAAGTACTTGAGCAGCTGCTTCACGACATTCCAGTGAAGATCTCCTGGGTTTGCCGAGAATTTGATTAAGATACCTGTGATGCAAGTACTCGCCAAGACCTTCGATTATGTGCAAGAACGGGCTTTATTTCTGTAACCAATATCAAACACTCAACATTTGATTGTTCAACCCATGAAGTATCACTATGATTGGCCAATTGAATAACCCACAAAGGGAGAAAATGGTGGCTGCAATATATCACAAGAAGAAGAAGAAAGGGGCAGTTTAGGTCACAGTTTCACCAAGAACACGAGAGAAAAACGGCTGCCTCAATTCAATTGCAAAACAGGGTATTTGTTGCCAAACAATACTTATTCAATATGTTAAAGTCAGGTCTTGAACACACCATAAAATACGTAAATGATCGTCTCACTATATTTGCACGAGGAATTTTGCTCATTTATCAAACTCGTCTTGAAACTGAGTAGAATGTTCACCAGACATTTTATATTCAATGGTAAAGGCAGTGATACTAGTTTGGCTTCAGTCATAGAGAATTTACTAAGTATCTTTCCTGTGTAGACCTTTTGACTTAGGAAAACAGTGTTATCCTTCCTATTTCTTCATATGTCCATACCACAAATTCTCTTAGCTTGTCATAAATCCTTCATCTCAAATTCTGATTTCAACAACCGTTTTATGGATTATTTTTCTATATTATCATGACATGCTACATATAACAGAATTAACACCCCCGTCACTTTTATAAAAGAGACAAGCATTGTGGCTGTTTTTTTTTTCAAACCTATACATTGGATACATTTTATATCACTGTCTAGGTATTTGTTTCAAGCCATACAAAGATTTTTTAATAGGCAAACTAATTCGGTTTTCCTTTTAACTTCAAATCCTCTAGGTTAGATCATATATATAGTTTCTTCTAAGTCTCCATTAAGAGATGCAGTATTAACATCTAATTGATCTAGTTCTCAATCAAATTGGGCAACTGGAGCAAGAAGAATTCTGTTGGATGTGTATTTGACTACAGCAGGAAAGTTCTCTTTGTAGTCAATTCCATATCTTTGACTAACCTAGCCTTGTAGCTTATATCTTCTCCTTCAGTTTCTCCGATTTTCAACCTTAAAGACTCACTTTCAGTCTATAACTTTTTTTTATCATTGGGCTTTACCAGTATTCAGGTCTGATTTTTGTGCAAAAAGTTTATCTCTTGTTGCATTGCTGCAAGCCAAATTTTGTCTCTTTTGCATTTAAAAGCCTTTTCATGTTTTAAAGACTCATTGCTCAAGACATCATGATCCATATATAAGGACATAAAATCATCATTAACCAATATAATTGAAGGTCTTATATTCTTCCTTTATCTATCTCTAGTTAACTGATTATCATTAAAGGGTTGGGTTACAGGTTGGTCTTCCTCAATATCAATATTTTCTTGAAATATTGTTATGGATGCATATCCTCACTCAGAGTCGCTCTACCTAAATATGAGTTTCATAATCAGAAGCTTGAGGATTTGATGGCTCAATCTCAAGTTCCACTAATTTTTCTCTCTCAGAATTATCAGATTCAGTTCTAGTTTTGGACCAAGGCATTTGATCCTCTTCAAATATGACATTTCTGATTATTATGACCTTTAAAACATTGTCGATCTTTGACCCATAGCCCAAATCCTTCCTCACCATAGCCTAAGGGAACACACTTCAAAGAATTGGGTTCTAATTTTCCGATATTATTGGTACGCATAGGTGGCATAGCCAAAAGTGTTGGAAAAATATTATTTTGTTATGTGGAGGTACATATGTAATTAATTGTGTATAAAAACTATCTTAAGACTAATCCCATTTAAAGTGATCTAATAAGGAATTTAAGTTATTGGACATTGGGCATCTGAATAAAGTGTGGACTAAATACGAGTAGAGATCGGATCAATTGAGATTGTATTTTCATGATGATCCGAAATAAATATGAAAATATAAATAGGATTATAGTCACCAATTCATATGTAAATCACTATACTATCCCGTCAACACAAGAATATAAAGAGAAATCATATTGAAAAGGAAAATCCAAAACCTGCATAAAGGAATTCAAAAATTAAGAAGAGTTGAGAAATTCAAGAATCAAGAAATATTATTGAGGCAATCAAATTGAAGAATCAAAACTAAAGAACAAGAAATCAAGACTTAAAGGGATTGCAAGTTCAAGCTTCAAGATTCAAAATTTGGAATTAAGATCGGCCGTAATAAAGAATCATTCTCAATGAATTAAGATATGTTCCGCATTTAATAATTTTATTGGTAATTTGACTGGAGGATCTTGGTAATAAAGTAATTAGGTTTTTAAGTTATTGAGATTTAAAGTTTCACAAAATTCAACAAATGGTATCAAAGTCAAGTCCATGTTAAACTATTCAAAATAAAGTAAAGATATTTATGGATGAAATTCATACCTTGGTTTTCGAAAATTTGGGATGTGAATTTCAAGCCCTCAATTTCAAGATTTTTGCATTTGCGTCTCTGCTACGCGGGCGCGTGACAGTACTCGGCACTGGCTGCCTAGCGCCTAGGCGCTATCGGGCACTATAGCTTTGAATCTCTATCCATTTTTATTATTTTTTTATTATTTTTTGTTAAAACAAAAGAAGACAATAAAATTAAAAGGTAAAGGTAAAATGCAATCAAATTCAAATCTTGGTAATAAAGTTTCTTTCGGATTACTAATTTTCTAAAATAGATTAATTGAAATAACATGTTACCAAAGTAACATCTCTTGTCTAAATTAATTTATTTGGAATATTAGGAATGTTGTGAGTACGTAATTCATGCATGTATTGATTGGTCCAAAAGAATGTCAATATTTGGTTGAATTATTTGCATGCCTGTGGTATTAAATATGTAAAAATTAAAAATAAATAAATTATGTAAACATTGAATCAATCCAAAAATAGACTTAATGTTTAACATGATTTATTGTCAATATTTGATTACTATACCAAGAATACCATTTGCAAGTTAATATTTTTGTCCAAAGATTAAATATCAATGTTGTGCACAGTCTCTTGTGATGGGGCCTACAATTATTTGAATTTATTGATTGCTCAATATAAATTCTCATGTAAACATATTGATTAAGGTTAAGTTCTCTATTCAGTTAATCCATCAACTTCTGCAATATCTGTCAATATCAATTCAATTTATGTGCTTGAATCAAAGTTTCGGGGCCATAAAGAGAATATTTATATCATTTTTGGTGGCATGAATCTAGAC
The DNA here is from genome assembly GCA_903798295.1 of Fraxinus nigra. Taxonomy (NCBI): domain Eukaryota; kingdom Viridiplantae; phylum Streptophyta; class Magnoliopsida; order Lamiales; family Oleaceae; genus Fraxinus; species Fraxinus nigra. Next base: position 11,107 of record CAIGRH010169508.1, on the reverse strand, counting down.
TTGCGTTAAGGACTGAATAACCCACTACTCTTATGAATAAGAGTTTTGCTACTAAAAAGGGGACTCGAATAAATGGGATCATTTAAACTACATAATGAGTTAGGAAATAGGTCAAAATCNATGTGCTAGGTATCTTGAGATGGCGCTTACCATTATTTGATTTAATTAATAGTTTAATACGGATTCCAATGTAAACATGTTAATTGGAAATACGTTCTCTATTCAGTTAATCCATCAACTTCTGCAATATCTGTCAATATCAATTCAATTTATGTGCTTGAATCAAAGTTTCGGGGCCATAAAGAGAATATTTATATCATTTTTGGTGGCATGAATCTAGACTTGCGTTAAGGACTGAATAACCCACTACTCTTATGAATAAGAGTTTTGCTACTAAAAAGGGGACTCGAATAAATGGGATCATTTAAACTACATAATGAGTTAGGAAATAGGTCAAAATCAGCCATAGAACCAAATGGATCTCGGGTGGGGAAAAATAAAGTACCTTGCGTGTGCCATGAAATGCCAAGTTTTCCAATTCGAACGTCTTCTATCCGTAAAATGGGTCTCAAGTTGAGGCTAAGAATCTAGAGTATAACTTATTCGGCTGTAAATTGATTTGTGAAAATACTTTTTCTACATTTCACTCATTTGACCTCCAATTGCATCTAATTGATCATATATGATCTTCAATCATCATTTGTGCTCTGAATCAACTATTGAATGTTTACACTTTGGTCCCCAAACATTTCCTTTGTTTTCGCATGTTTTTCATTCTTTTCTTTTAAATTCACCTAACAAACATAATTAATATAAAATTAGGCTATAACTCATCCAAATCACTAATGAATACTCTGATTTAATAACCTAGACAAGTGTACAAAATAAATTTATAAAAAACTCTCAAACTTGAACATTTGTTTTTTCTCAAACAAAAATATAACCCAACTTAACCAAAAATTTTAAACACGTATATGGTTAGATAATTTGCCTTTTGTCTCAAGATTGGAATACATGTATTAAAATTATGAACTGCTACAAAATTACAATGTTAAAATTAATTTCTTCTCATCCATTGCAAAATCGATGTGTGTGTGTGTGAAAATTCATGTCAAGTATCATAAATTCATAAAGTGATTCAAATCCCGACCCTTTATGGCCAAATATTTCCTTTCTTTACTCGTAAGATACACACCCATAATCAATGTCCTAAGGATAAACTTAAAAGGAAATGAAATACAAAAAATTTCATGTGCTTCAGCAGTTGAGAATTTAATATATATACTTAAGTTTGCACACATTTGGATATAGCTTTCATTGTTGGAATGCTGGACATACATGTAAGTTACTCCGAAATGGATATTTGGAAAGTAGTTAAGCGAATTATTCGGTATCTATAGAGAACTAAATTTTACATTATCACATACAGGAAATCAGACCCATTGGAGATCATTGGATATTATAATTCTGATCATAGAATATGACTGTCGAATTTTGACACCCCTTGCACAATTTTAGTTGAATTTGAAAGATCACTTAAGTTATTTTGTGACAACAACAGTCTTATATTCCAACATAAGCTCGATGATGACAAACTCCATGATTATGGATCCGTTTACTAAAGAAGCCTAAGGTCTTTCATGAGTTTACTGCTCATATGAGTGTTGCATCATTTGATAATATGGTTGTTTAGTGTGAGCTTGTATTTGGATTTTGTCTGTTTTAGACACATGTTTTTATCCATGGATATTCAGGTTATTGCAAAAATAAAGTATTCAATTCAATTTCACCCTGATTAAAGTTTTGTTTTTGTTTGATCTCGTTAATGAACAAGATAGGATAAGTTGGGAAATAGGCATGTTTGGATCACATTACATGTAGTTTCCATACTACACATCCATACTTGATCTATGTCATTTAATTGTGTTGATATACTTGACCACTGATGGGTTTAGTTATGATACTTGTAACGAAGACCACTTTGATCCTATATTGACATAATCAATGGAAGAGATTATTCGAAGATGTTTTTGGTTATGATAGCAAAAGTTTTGAGCTCATAAGATTATACACATTTATAAGGTACCATATGTTGCCCAAATGGAAAATTGTTGGGAAATTATTAATTTGTCATGTGTGCATGCATATATAATTAATTGTGTACAAAAAATATCTTAAAGTTAAACCCGTTTAAAGTGATCTAATAAAGAATTTAAGGTATTGGGCTTTGGACATGTAAATAAAGTATGGACTAAATATGTGTAGAGACCGAATATTAGAGTTGTATTTTCATGATGGACCAAAATAAAAACGAAAATATAAATAGGGTTATGGTCCCAATTCATATATAACTTCTCATTGTTTGTGCCATCTCATTAACACAAGAATACAAAGAGAAATCGTATTGAAGATGAAGATCCAAAACCCGAAAAAATGAATTCAATCAAGAAAAATGATTGAAGAATTCAAGGATCTATAATTAAGAATCAAGAATCAAGAAAAAATATTGAGACAATCAAATTGAAAAACAATACAATCAAAAATAAAGAATAAGAAATCAAGATTTAAAGGGACATCAGGTTCAAGATTCAAAATTCAAGATCCATTAATAAAGAATTATTTACAATGAATTAATGTATGCTCCGCATTTAGTAATTCTATTGGTGATTTGACTGGAGGATTTTGTCGATAAATTAATTAGGTTTTCAAGTTCTTGAGATTTAAAGTTTCATAAAATTCAACAAAAAATGCTTGGGAATTTTTATTTGATTGGTTTTGGGTGGCACCATTTATGAGGGGTTGAAAAAATAGGTACTTGCTAATTTTTCTGGGCAATAAGTTTTGATGGTGTTATGCCTTGAAAAACTAGGACCCACACATAGGCTCAATTAACCTACATGGCGAATGGCTCAGTATGCCCATGCCTTATACACTGACATTGGACGACCCAGCTATACGCAGACGAACTACTTTAAATGTGAACGAGCCGCTTTTCCCTACATAAAAGACCTAGACGGACCCCGTTACACGCAGACCCCATGGCAAGAGCCATGTGATTGACAAGAAAACTCACTGCCGCCACCGCCATCTTATTTGGTCAAGTCTAAAGTTCAAGCTTATGGATACAAAAGTGGTCTTAGCATTTAAGGCTATGATTGATTGATGTACATGACAAGGGAGGGAAGTAGTTTGAATGAGGCCACATGCACTATCATCCAGTGCCATTCAAAGGTAATGCAATTTTGGACTCTCAAAGTTATATTCTTGCTTCACACACATTTTACTCCTCCACCCCTAAAGCTGACCTCCATTTTACGTTGGAGCTTTAAAGCTCTCCCATACTCAGAATTACTTTCCCAACTTACTTGACCGTCGGAGTGTGTGTGGCCAACTCCTTCCCTCCTGGAGAAGGTCATGTGTGACTAATGCTTTGTCTAACTGTGCAGAAATCCAGCTTGCATGGACGTGAGAGGCCATAGGATCTGTTTGCCACATCATTAATACATTTTTTTGGGGTCAATAGATTGGAGCCGTCTGTGGGAAAGTCAATACTATAACCACGAACATCTTTGTGGTAAAAGTCATTTGAAACAGAACCTTGTAGAAAGGCTTGGTTCTTGAACAAAGAACCACTACAAAGAGAAAACAACTAAAACGCCTACTTTTACCTCGAAGCTAAATACACTCTATGAGTTCTAGCCACTACGGATCGCAAGGAAGAAGTAGACAATATGAGGCTACTGAAGAAGAGGTCCTCTGAACAAATGTGAACGTGTGTCTCCCTCACCACCAACATAAGGCAGGGCAGTACCACGGTACACTTGGCCATAGATGTAGGGAAAATGGCTGCAAATATGAGAAACGTGGCCCTGCAAAACTCTACCATATAGCAGCTACTCATGCAAATGTACAAACAGGTCGGATACCAAACACCCCAGCAGGGAGTGTTTCTACAAAAAAGCGAAGAGAATGACACGATAGCCTACCCCTAAATGCACAAAAGAGAGATCAACCCAACATAAAGGGAGGTGGAGATGGACACTTCCACCAATTATGCTATTAGCCGACCCGGTGATAACATACCACATGAGGAAAACTTTCCCCCGAAATATGCTTAAGAACGCGTACCACAAAGATCTAACAACGTGTTCGATCGAATTGGACCATTAAGGCTTAGAAATAGATCCCACCTATCGCCTCCCATACAAATAGAGCTAGAACAAAATCTAGAATATGAACCTCAAGGGTACATGTCCTTTGAGTTAGATGATGATGACAAAAGCATTCCCTTCTCCCAAGAGTTGAGAAGCACTCCAATTCCAAAACACTTTGTGCATCCAAAGAAACACAAATACGAGGGAAAGGACAATCCGCTGAATCACCTCAACAACTACAAGACCAACATGTCTTTACAAGGGGCATCGCCAGCAGTAAAATGAAGAGCTTTCCATTTCACATTAACTAGGGCCGTAGAAATTTGGTACACTCGTATTCCAGCCGACAACATTAGGAGTTGGTCAGGCTTCAAAAAGGCCTTTTTAAACTAATAATTGCCTAGCAAGAAAAGGGAAGCCCCATCCAAAAGCTGTAGGATATGAGGCAGCAAGCACGTGACACTTTGAAAAGGTACTTGGCTCGCTCCGCGGACAAGATGACTTATTGATAGCAGGTTACAGATAGAGGGGCCCTTTTATTTTCTAAGAGGAGGCCTCAACATGAACACCCTATTTTGGAGAGATGTTTGAAAGAAAAACCATACCTCTTATAATGCCTTAGTGGAAATGATAAGAAGTGAGATTGTAAACGAGGAGCTAATTGATCACCACAATCGAACTTCACTGGGACTCCCATCTCCTCAGAGATAGTGCGAGGCCATGTATCACACTTGGTAGACTAGCAATGGACCCAAGTGGGACATACGATCGCCACCACCTCAGGCCAAGCATTGTCCACGCTACGCTAAATGCAGTGTTGTTTTAGCATATGAAAAAGTTGGATCTGAGGCTCAAAGACAGTCGAATCAATCTAGGGGAAAAAACAAGGAGCCTAGAGACATGCCATATCACGAAGAACTAACAAGCCCCCATGTTGGGAGAAGAAACACCCATCAGGTACAAAAGAACGCGCCTCGGCCTAGGCATGAGAGGAAGCCTAGACGTGATGAGGCAAGGTGACATTGCAAAAATAAATCATTTTGACGGGAGCGTGGGGAGGGAAAAAATAGGCCAAGAGGTAGACAAAGATCCAAGAGAGAACCCCTAACCAATGCGGATAATGCCCTTATAAAGGAAATTGACACCATTATTAGTGGTCCACATGTAGGAAAATAGTCCAGAAATGCTCAGAAAAATTACGCCAGAAAAGTAAAGGATCCTTCAATGACGAACTACTTAGTCAATAGTACCGCTTGTAGAGCTGAAAACATCCCACCAATAACCTTTTCACAAGAAGACACCATTGTGATTCATTATCCACATTACGACGCTTTGGTGGTACAATCTGTCATGGCCAAAAATGGGCTCAAGGTATGTTGGTAGACAATAGGAGTTCAGTTAATATCCTATTTAGAACCACATTTGGAAAAATGATAGTAGATCATGAGCTCACCTTCATGACCACCCCCTTTATATGGTTTCATCGGCGACGACATCATTCATAGGGAAAGGATCACACTAGCGGTGGAAATAGTAGAACCTTCACTTACAGTTCATCACTTCATGGAATTCTTCATTGTAGATTACTGATCCGCTTACCACGGAGTGTTGAGTCGACCCGCTTTGAAAGAGCTTGAAGCTGTTACGTCCACACACCATTTGTATATGAAATCTCTCACTGAAAGAAGAATTGCTACAATATAAGAGACAAAATGGGCTTGAGGGAATGCTACCTTAGCTTCCTGAGAAAATCTGAGCCCCGCAATACAAATATGGTCCTGGTGGATGCTGAAGTGGTTGACACACCTGAAGAAGGTCCTATCCCTAAACAAGGGAGAGATGTCAACATGATAGATGCCCCGGAAGAAAGGGTCATCAATGTGGATTTAGACCCTAGGGTCACCAAATCAAACTCGTAAGCAACATCAGTGGAGGAACTTGAATCTTTCTTGGTAGATCCAAATGACCCTACAAAGGTGTTGCAGTAGGGAATGAGCTTGAGTTAGAAGAAAAGACGAGACTCAAAAGCTTCCTACTCAGCAACTTAGACATGTTTGCTTGGAAGCTTGAAGATATGGTGGGCATATACCCCAAGGTTAGCTGCCATTTTCTTGACATCGATCCCAAGTTCACCTCTCACAGGGAAAAATGAGAGCCTTAAACCCAGAGAGATACATGGCATTGAAAGAAGAAGTGTAAAGACTTATAACCAATGGGTTCGTCAGAGAGGCAGTATACCCAAAATGGGTCTTTAACCCAGTCTTAGTAAAGAAGCCTAATGGTAAATTGAGACTTTGCATAGACTTTACCAACATCAATCAAGCATGCCCAAAAGACAGTTTCCCGCTTCCAAGGATCGAACGGTTAGTCGAAACCACTGTTAGCCATGAACTCTTGAGCTTCATGGATACATACTTAGGGTTTAATCAAATCCTATTGTATCTGGCTGATGATGAGAATACATCATTCATCACTGATAGAGGCCTTTATTGTTACAAAGTGATGCCTTTTGGTCTGAAAAATGCCGAGGCTATTTATCAGCATCTAGTTAACAAAATATCTGCCAACCTCATAGGAAAAATGATGGAAGAGTATGTTGATGACATACTGGTGAAAAGCCTTAAGACTGCGAACCACATCAAACACTTGGAAGCCACCTTCAAAGTCTTGAAGAAGTACCTAATGAAGCTGAACCCTTTAAAATGTACTTTTGGTATTGCTTCAGGAAAATTCTTGGGTTACATGGTCAATCGGCAAGCCATTGAGGTAAACCCTGAAAAACTAAGGCCTTGCTGGATATGAAACCCCTTAGTAAGCCCAAGAAAGTACAATGATTGACGGGTCATCTAGCAGTGCTGAACCACTTCATTTCCAAGGCAACCAATAGGTGTCTCCCATTCTTTAAAGTTCTGAAGGGAGGAGAGAAATTCTAGTTGAACGAGGAGTGCGAAGTGGCTTTTCAAGAGCTGAAGAAGCACTTGGGGCAAGCCCCCTTCTTTCAAAGCCTAAAGATGGAGAAGAGTTGTTGCTATATTTGGCTGCAAGTGCGGAGGAAGTAAGTTCAGTACTAGTAAGAAAAGAAAATGGCATGCAACTACTCGTTTACAACATGAGCAAAGCCCTACTATCAGCTTAATCACGTTATATGGATATGAAGAAACTTGCTTTATCCCTTATGATAGCCTCAAAGAAGCTGAGGCCCTAGTTTCAGGCCCACAGTATACACGTATTGACGAGCTTTCCCTTAAACAAGTGCTTAAAACCGGATGCTTCAGGGAGACTAATGAAATGGGTCATGGAGTATCAACCAAGAAACTCAATGAAGGGGCAGGAAATAGGAGACTTCATAGCAAAATTCACTAAGGCAACGGACATCAATGTGGTAATGGAACTGGCAAACCTCCCAACTTAGAAGTTATTTGTTGAAAGGTCTTCTGGAGAAATAGGCTCTAGGCTGGTATATTGCTGGAGAGTCCAGAAAGCCACAAACTTAATTGTGAGGTTTGGTTTTAAAGTCTCTAATAGCATCGCTGAGTACGAGGCGCTTCTAACAAACCTCAGACTGTCCAAATAAATGTAGGTGAAGAATCTAACAGTTTGTAGCGACTCACAACTGGTGGTAAGTCGGGTCAATGATAGCTTTTCAACCAAAGATAAAGGCATACAAGCATACTTGAGGAAGGTTTTGGACCTGCTCCCCTACTTTGAGAAATTTGAATCTGCATGTGGATGCCCTATCAAATTAGCCAGCTTCAAGGATTCAGGGCTGGTTAAGATTGTACTAGTTGAGTACCTTTTTAAGCCCTCCACAACCAAAGTAGAAAAAGTAATGTGGATTGAGGAAACCCCACAATAGATACGACCTATAATAGCTTACATCAAAGATCACACATTGTCGAAGAAGCCCGTTGGGCAGCCCACTATGTGCTCCAAGACGAAGTACTGTACAAAAGAGGTTTCTCATCCTCACTCTTACAATGCACTGGGGGGAAGAAGTCTATTATGTCCTATGGGAAATCCATGAAGGAATTTGTGGCAGCCATACAGAAAGCCGACCATTGGCTCATAAAGTGCTAGGACAAAGGTACTACGACTAACCTTAAAAAGAGATGCAGTGCAATTCATGAGAAAGTACGACAAATGTCAGCGTTTCTCCTCCATTTAAAGACAACCATAGCAAGAATTGACCGTACTATCTAGCCCTTGGCCATTCACCAAGTGGGGGGTCGATCTAATAGGCCCCATGCCAAAAGGGAATGGAAGTGCCAGATATGCAATTGTCGCCATTGATTACTTCACTCAGTAGGTCGAGGCAGAATTGTTGGCAAAAATAATTGAGGTAAATACTTCTAAATTCATCAGGAAAAACCATCTTCAGGTTCGGGATTTTCCACTCACTCGTAATGGACAATGGATGATTGTTCTACAATAAGAGGCTCAGAGATTTATGTGATGAATTGGGTATCAAGAAGAATTTGTCCTCCCTCCATCAACCACAAACAAATGGTTAGGTTGAGGTCATTAACAAGACCATCAAGCACCTCTTGGAAAAGAAACTTGATGCGTTGAAAGGGCGTGGGTAGACGAGCTCTCACACGTGTTGTGAACAATCCGCACCACTAGTCGAACTACGATATGAGAAACCCCTTTCTCCATGGCATATGGGGCTGAGGCCATGAGCCCTGTTGAACCTGTACTTCAATGAAATATTAAATGATGAGATAAGGCGGTGCGAGCTTGATTTCTTTGAAAAAATGAGAGATGATTCGCAATAAAGCTGGCTTCCTACCAAAGAAAAATGGCGAGATACTACAACGCCAAGGTCAAGATGAAATCATTCAGAAGGGGCAATCTTGTACTCAGAAGGATTTTTCTTTCTTCCAAAGAGCCCGGTGTTAGCACACTAGGTCCGAACTGGGAGAGCCACTTCCAAATATCAGGTGACGCCAGGCCAGGGACCTTCCTAATTAAAAGCTTGGATGGAAAAGTGCAGCCCCACCTCCGGAATGCTGAACATTTGAGAATGTATTATCAGTAAGGCCGTCATCATTGTTTGTGAATACTTTTGATTAATGAAGATGACGTTTCAGCAACTCTTGATAACTATGACAAGCTCATATGTTAATTCCTATCGTCCAAGTTTAATTATGGTGATCCCATAAGCTAATTTAACTCGAATAGTTATGAAGAGCTTATACACTATAGTTGTTTAGAATTAACTATGGCGAGCCCATAAATAACTTGATTCGCTTAAATATGGAGAGCCCATAAGTTAATTTAACTCGAATAGTTATGACAAGCTCATATACTATAGTTGTTTAGAATTAATTATGGCGAACCCATAAAACCATTTGATTTGCTTAAATAAGGCAAGCCCACAAGATATTTTAATTCGCTTAATTATGGCGAGCTCAAACGGTAACTATCATCGTTTATTAATTATGGCGAGCCTATAAAATAACTTGATTTGCTTAAATATGGTGAGCCCATACGATAATTTGATTTGCTTAATTATGGCGAGCTCATATGGTAACTATCATCGTTTATTAATTATGGCGAGCCCATAAGATAATTTAATTCAGCTAATTGTGATGAGCTCATTTATTAATGTTCGAAGTTAGCTGTGACGAGCTCATATGTTAACTTATTCAAAGAATTTGATCATGCTCAATCAGTACAAACATATGAATTGAGAAAGTTTGTTTATATAACCAAGATTCATTACAAAGAAATCCTAAACATAAGGCATATTCTAAACAGCAGCGTCATCCTGCTGAGGCCCTTTCTGGCATCCACCTCATCCACTGTGTCTTCCAATTCGTTAGCATGGTCCGCCAGAAACTCTTCTTTTAAAGAAGATAACTCCAGCTTGGGATGCATCTCAACAAGCCTTCCAAAGAATTCATTGTTGGTGACATTCCTCCAGTACAAACCAAGGCCGTCATATTCAGCCGTTTCAAGGAAGTGGGAAACGTATTCATTCACCGCTGTCTCTCCTGACCCGTTCAATTGTTGCTCCAAGTGGGTGGCTCAGCAGTCATCTCATCAATGTGAGCCTTCAGTTCTCCATTTTCTTTATTGGCAGCCTCCAAGGTTGACGAAGCGATCTTTTTGTAAGTTATCAGAATTTTTCACACTTCGTCAAAGCATTCACTTCGGCTCTACAAAGATAGACTTCATTCTTTAGTTCATCGTTTTCCTTGGAAAGTGACTACATCCTCGACCCTACCTCAGCTTGCGTCACCTTGGAGGCCTCAACGTGTTCATTGGTCGAAGCCACCTCAGCCTTTACTTTATTCACGGCCACATCTGCATCATTTGTCCTTTGGAGAAACTCCTTATTAAGGCCCTGCAGCAGCCTCATCTCCATTTGGGCATTTAAAAAGAAGCCATGAGAATGAGCCTGTAGGGCGAGTTCGGCCTCCACCATGTCGATTGCATCACAAGTCTCTACGTACGAGGAGTGCTTATCAGTACAATATTTGTGGTGAACCCTCATAGCCCCTTGGACCTTAGTAGGAAGCATCTCCATCACAGTGGAGGCAATCACGTCAGATCTTCCCCCCAAGAAGTTCTGAGCCTTTCTCTTAGAAGGGGTACTCCTCACCTCCTTACCCCTCATCTTCCTCACCAAACTTACCCCTTCCTCAGCCACCTTCTCTACCTGCACGACCTTCATGAAGGAAATTGGTTCAGTTAGAATGGGTCGTCGAAGTGAATCTCTAATGGTGGTCTGGCATTTGGGGGGAGGGTCATGCCTAGTGTTCTTCGACAAAACCAGCTTCCTCTTGGGGGGGCCTGATAGAGTATATAAGAGTACATTTTTAATGTTGATTGTTCATGATTATTTGCTAATACATAAGCATATTTGGGATTATTAATGATATTTTATCTATAGTTGAACAATGGCCAATCCTAATGGTGGTTATGAGAATTTTATTGTAGAAATGAAG
>CAIGRH010169498.1:0-16548 GCA_903798295.1 Fraxinus nigra | reverse complement strand
TAGGAACCTAAACTCACCTAATTAGTGAACTCAACAAAACATCTATTCTGATAAATATTGTCCAGGAGAAATAAAAATGGTTTTATTTTGAGATTATAAGATTTCTGATATCTCTATTCTCAAAGCTGATTTTCAACGTATTTGAGTTTGGAAAGGATAAAAGATTACTATGTTATCGTCCTAAAAATTATTAGATTAAACCATGTTGAGATGAACAACTTGGGCATTGGTTTCTTGACATTTAAATTAATGCACTTCTATTCCAAAGATATCGTGACCTTGGTAGATCTCCTCTCGCCTTAGTATATAGTTACCACAAATAATTATCCAACTTAAGTACTGTATTATTGGGCTCAGATAGGTGGGAGTCTGGGAGAAATACATTCCTCTAAACATGTGCTACAAGTGCTACAGGCATATATGAATAAGCAAGATACAGGATTTTAATCTCTTCCATGAAAAAAAGAAGTTGATTCCACCCCCGGATGCACTTTGGGGTGTATGTATGACCTCTCAATGGCCATCTATTGGTCCTTACAAGATGGTGTAATTCCCCGTGTTCCCATGGTGCACAAGAGGTTTACTGGCTTGTTTTCGCAATTTTCCTTATCTGTAGCTCCAGCTCCCAACATCCATTGGATAGTGGCCAACATTACCCGTTGGACATTCAGAAGAGCAAAATCGGAAGTATCAGAGCTTTTGGATTACCCTAAAATGGAGGAGCATGTAATTAACCTCCCTTATGGTTTCTTCTGGAATCATGGGTTAGAATGTTTTCAAGGCACTTCAGAATCGAGTTCTGTTGGCAATTCTGTAGGATGGTGATTCCTTCACTGGAGACCTCATTCCCCATTGCCATCTAGCACCTTCCACTTGACTTCTAAGTTTTTGATGCTATTTTCCTTCTTCTTTTTTGTGTTCATTTGTTTAATTGCAAATTTTTGGCCTTTTGTACTAGGGATTTAAATTTCACATAGCTAGTATTCAGGCATACAGTACTTACCTGTCCTTTGGTATTATGATTGTAATGTTCACAACTCAATCATTCAGTGATTTAAGAGACCTTTAGATATCTGTTGGGAGTGTCGTATTTTTTGGCCATACTTTCTGTTTGCAAATTCGTTTGCTTTATTCTGCAAACTTAGGATGGGCTCCTAAACCTCAGCAATTTAAATAATGCTTCCATGCCACATATTGTACCAAAATTTGATCCATTTAACTCTTCGATGGATTTCTTATTACCTTGTTATTATCAAGCCTGGAAGTGAATATCTGGAATGCTATTACTTTGATGCTTTTCTATAGGTAAAGTAAATTGTATTCCCGAGGCACAAAAGACAACCGAACCCGAAAGTTACTCCACCCTCGTCGGATATACCGCCACAAATTCACCTCATAAAAACCACGTCTCTTACCTGAGCACCATCCCCCTTTATAACACCATATTTTGTGCCTATAATATCTCTCAAAAAACTCTCCCTCTCCACTCCGAATCACCACAACCATTTACCCAACAAGGCCTTATTAAACAATACTAGACTTCTCAATCCAAGACCACCAAATCCAATAGGGGAACAAACTGCACGCCGTTGACCAAGTGTAGTTTCCTTTCCTTCCCTAATCCTCCCCGAAGAAACTCCCTTTGAAACCTCTCTAAGCTTTTTGCCACTGCAACAAGAATGTGGAACAATGATAAGAAATAAGTAGGGAGATTCGACAAAGTGGACTTTATGANCCTCTCCACTCCGAATCACCACAACCATTTACCCAACAAGGCCTTATTAAACAATACTAGACTTCTCAATCCAAGACCACCAAATCCAATAGGGGAACAAACTGCACGCCGTTGACCAAGTGTAGTTTCCTTTCCTTCCCTAATCCTCCCCGAAGAAACTCCCTTTGAAACCTCTCTAAGCTTTTTGCCACTGCAACAAGAATGTGGAACAATGATAAGAAATAAGTAGGGAGATTCGACAAAGTGGACTTTATGAGAGTAAGACGCCTCCTCCCCTTGAAAGGTACATACGTTTCCATCTCGCTAGCCTTCTCTCCATCCTTTCCACAATACTGTTCCAAATATGTGTGCTTTTAAACCTTGCTCCTAAATGAAGCCCGAGATATGTCATTGGTAATTGCGCCACCCTGCAACCTAAGATCGCAGCCAACTCCTCCACGTTATCAACCTCTCCCACTGTGATGGCCTCAGACTTTCCCAAATTTATTTTCAAACTAGAAACGACTTCAAAGCACAAGAGTAAATGATGCAAGTTTCTGAATTGCTCCTCATCCGCATCACAGAAAATCAGCGTATCATCTACAAAAAGCAGATAAGAAACCTGCTCCACAGCAAAGCCTCTTAACAAACTTTGTCCAACGGCCTGCTCAAGCATCCTACTAAATGCTTCCATAACAATGACAAACAGCAATAGAGACAGAGGATCCCCTTGCCTCAATCCTCTACTACTGCGAAAATAACCCTCTAGAATGCCATTCACCATAACTGAGAATGAAACTGTAGAGATACAAAACTGAATCAACTGACACCACTTCTCCTCAAAGCCACATCGCCTAAGCATATACAAAACAAATCCCCAGTTAACGTGATCATAAGCCTTTTGAATGTCGAGCTTACATAACATTCCTGAAACCTCTAGTCGCAATCTTGAATCAATGCATTCATTTGCTATAAGGACGGAATCTAAAATCTGGCGCCCTTTGACGAAGACATTCTGAAATTTAGACACCACTTTCCCTAACACCTCCTTCAATCTATTTGCCAAGATCTTCGCGATAATCTTGTAAACCTTACTCACCAAGCTAATAGGGCGAAAGTCCTTAATATCCGTCGCTCCTGATTTCTTAGGAATTATCACAATAAACATAGCATTGGTACTTCTTAAGAATCTTCCACGCTGAAAGAAATAGGTAAGAACCTCTACAATATCTGATCGCTCCACTTCCCAACAAGCCTTATAGAATGAGAAAGAGAATCTATCAGGTCCTGGAGCTTTATCGTCATTCATGCTGAACACCCTTAGCTTCTAAATATCTAAAGATGCTCCATGTGAATATCTTCATTTTGCGTTCATGATGGCTATATTGGGGCTGCTTTTAATGTGTTTGATGCTGATACGATAATTATGATTTCTTCAAATAGGTTGCTGGTTTGGTAAAATGCCTTTTTGACGAGTTTGAGAAATGTTTACGCTACGTATTGTGGATGCAATTCGTATTAGACTCTAAAGTAATAAGCAACTTGTACCTTTTCTTCTAAATTTTGTACTATTGACATATGCTGATACTGAAAAGGCGCAGGTGGCATCTTTGATGTCTTGCATTGATTCCATTGCAATTATTGACATCAATGTGAAAGTCTTTAAATTAATGTGCCTTTCGTCCCAATATGTTGAAAAGGAATTTATCTTTAATATTATTAACATTTGCAAGTAGAAGGGAATTGCTGCAATTCACTAGTTGTTTCTTGTGATATTGAACCCTAGCAACTATCTAACTGTGAACTACAGGTAAAATCTTTGCTCAGTAATGCTAAGGCAGGTGGCCCCTTGAATGTCTCTGGGACATCATCTGGTACAAATGCTGTGGCAAGCAACACATTGCCATCAATGTTTACCGCTGTAAGTACACCTCCACTTTCACCAAGAAGCTCAGCGGGTTCACCCCGGGTAATGAAACAGAGAACAGGCCCATCTGCTTTAGGATCTCCCCTGAAATTAGTGAACGAGCCTGTGAAAGAGCTTATACCTCAGGTTAGACCATTTTTCTGTATAATATCTAATAAATTTCTATATTTATTATGGCTGTGGACTGTGGTTCTGAGTTTGCTGTTTTTGTTTGCTAATGCTATAATAATTGCAGTTCTATTTTCAAAATGGTTGTCCTCCGCCAAGTGAATTAAAAGAACGGTGCTTGTTTAGAATCAATCAGTTTTTTTATGGTCACGTGGACGGACTCCAAATGAATGGTGAGATTTACAACATACTCACACATTAAGGATTCTTTACTAATTATTGACCATGCGCATGCATGCACATGCAACATTTAAGTTCTGAGAATGTCGAGGTCGTTTGTTATGTTATCTATTCGTGCTTGTGATAGACCTGAAACTCACAATATAAACTATCTCAATTTGTTAATTGAACTTATTTTCCATGGGATAATCAGAATTTAAACCAGTTACTAAGGAAATTTGCAAGCTTCCGTCGTTCTTCTCCGCTGTGCTTTTTAGAAAGATCGACTCTGATGACACTGGAGTTGTGACAAGGTATGTGCTATTCTCCTCATATCATTGAGTTTTCTTATCGAAATATATGCCATCGTGATTTTTGTCTTATTTCTCTCCCAAATGCGCTAAAATGAGGAAAGATCAACTTTACACAGGTAATTTAATCAAGAATAATATGTATATTACAGCAGGCTCAACTTCTTTAAATATGAAAATATTGGATTGTGTGCTCTTTATCTATAATACATTCTCTAAAAAAATCACTTTTCACAAAATGTATTCTCAAAAATATATATCAAACAGGCTCTTAATCTCATAGTTGTATTTAAGCGAATTCAGAATCAGGAACAAGATTGTGCCCCTGATGGACGTAAAACTATTAATATTTAGTATTTTTTTGCATGACACTTGGTCATCCTTCTTTGAACTACTAATGCTTTGCAAGCATGACTTGTTTAATAATTTGCTCTGAAATGGTAGGTTTTAGAACACATTTATCCTGTAGAAGTTTGAGCAAGTGCATGTATTATTGATATATTGCTGCTGTAAGTTGATCTTGTTTCTCTGTGTTTGCTTCTGTTTTCTCGAAATCTCTTTTAATTGTGCATGCATTATATTAAATTAATCTTTGATTTACTGGTAGAGTAGGCCACCTTTCTGTATTAGTACAAAATCCTGTTATCTTGTAAATGATTAGATTTTGCATGTGCTGGAGCCTAGGTCATCATTATGAGGTGGTTGATGTACTTGAAGTTGAAGGAGAATGTTATCTTAGATGTGTGAGTTATAGAATTTTATTCTTTTTTTTTTTTTAGAACTCTCTTATTATACAGTTCAACATAGGCACTGAGAGTGGGGAATTTGAGGCCTGTATGGGGATGATAATGGAAAAGAGAGAAGGCAAGGAAACAATCAGAAGGGCCTCTCATAACTTATTTTAAAGTTCTTAGAGAAAAGTGAAGGCGAAAGACTTCAGTTTGGAATTTATTGACCACAAGATAGAAAGTCTAAAGGGTTCTTATGATACCTATTTTTTTCTGTTTATTTATTTCATTAGAGCTTGGACTCTTGGATAATTGAGGAAGGTTTAGGGAACATTCATCTGTTCAATGATATTTGCTTAGTCTTGTAGGAGAAATTGATTTTTGCTGGAAGTGAGTCCGTTCTTAATCTATTGGCAATTTGATGTTATCTTCCTTTGCAACTTGGATCAAGAAAAATGAAGTTACCATGGATTTGAATGTAATGTTACATAAGGTATGTTAAAATTGCGATAATAATCTGAGTAAAAGGGAAAGAAGGTTGGAAATAGATTTCGAGCAATTAAATGGCTTAAAGCATAAGTCTCAATTCTAATGCCAAGGCCCACAGCAAAGTCAAAATTAACTTTCAAAAACAAGATTACTTAAGTACTTGTTGGGTTCTAACTGCACCTCTGATCTATAGGTCAATACTTGACCATGATGAGGCAAAAGTCAATAGTCATATACATTATTGAAATTTCTCAAGCTGCAAAAACTAGCAGCTAAGTAGAGAATCACATGATTGAGTAGATTAGATCTAATAGTTAAGCAAATACTATATCTAATAGACAACTTAGCAGTGTTTGAGGAAGCTAAAATCTGGCTTTTACTGTATCAGTTTCAATTGGAACTGATGATTTCTACTTACAACCTTATTAATGCTTTTGACTAATATTGGTTATGTTAGATTAATGTACTCTTACATTGTCTATAACAACACATACAGGGATGCATTTGTCAATTATTGGATTAACGGCAACATGTTGACTAAAGATATACCAATGCAGATATACACAATCTTGAAGCAGCCAGATCTCAAATTCTTGAGTCAGGTTATAAGACAAGCAAAATGCTCTGTCATGCAACTTCTAGTTTAATGATTTTTATTTTATCCCTCTTCTTATTTTTGCAATACTCATCAACTTGATATTAGGACGACTTCAAACCTGTGCTTCGAGAACTTTTAGCAACTCATCCGGGGTTGGAGTTCTTACAGAGTACACCTGAATTTCAAGAACGATACGGTATATTCTATTTTATTTACTTGAATTTGCTTGCAATGTTTATCCTTGTATTTTGTTTGCTTTGCTAAATGTTTATATTACATTGCTGATTTTTCGTTGTTATTTGCCATTATTGCAAAAGCAAGTATTGGACAATGTATATTTTCAGACAAATACACGTAGAATACAACCACATGTATAGAGTATATAAGACTCCCATTAGGCTGGGAGATGTTAACTTTTGAGAAATCTCAACTTTTTAACTCCATTATTCTTATTCAATAAATCCCTTGCAGTTATCCCAACAATATCGTTATGTTGAAGGGTATCAAAACTCTGTTCCATAAAGCACATATGTTCTAATGACTATTCTTTAGACTTTACCTTTTCACTTTGTAGGTATATTTAAATCACATATAATCTTAGCACTTTCCATTTCCACCTATTCTACTCCTATACTTATGAGTATGTTTGGCTAAGCTTAAAAAGTTTCTTACAACTAATCAAATAAGTTTTAAAATAAATGATACTTTCAAATTAGTAAATTTTTACCTCTTTTAAGAAAAAGTAAGTTATCTAAACATGTTTGGAAACAAAATGTAACTTAAAAAGTAACTGTTACTTATATTTAAGCTTATCCAACATGCCAAGTCATTATTATTTATATAACCCAACTTGAATTCTAGTTACTCATTAAGGAAACACGATCCTCTTAGCAACTCAAAAGCCCTAACTTACTAGTTATCGCCCTTAGTTTCATCATCTGGTGGTTAGGTTTGAAACCTTCAAGGAACTCATAGTTAAAAAATTTCTCTGTCAACTTCCTTCCCACAAATATATAAAGTTCATACAATTCTAAATAACTTGCATGTTTGCGTCTGCATCTGACTGCTGGATTTAGAAAACCTCTCGATTTGACTAGGTTACAGGTGTGCTTTTGGTAATATTGGCTGCATCCTCCTGCGTTTGCCTTTTCAATTGATCCCTACAGATCGGAACAAAAACAATTCTTTTATGAGGCGAGGGATGAATTGAAAAATGAATAATGCATGGGCATAGGTCGACTGTCTTGCATTTGTTTAACAGTTAGCTTTTTTTTCCCGTTTATCCTTCATTGTAGACAATCCAGTCTATATTTTATAAAATTGTATAATGGAATTAGACATATTTAATGATATGAGATGCAAACTAGGGATCATCTTGAATTACAGAAGGGTTAAAATCTTAGATTTCAACATGGCATCAACTGTTCGAACAAGAATTTTTGGTAAGCATAGAGTTCCAACATTCTCAACCAAGAAGTACTGAACTCTCTTTCGGATAGACCATGAAAAGAAGGAACCCTGGAATTCACACCAGTAGACTTGAAAAACATGACGTGATCAATTTGACCAGACACTCTCCATTTATTTTCATTGTTCAAGTCTTTAACAACCCAAAAAAATTACTGTTCATCTCTTTGCAAGGGACAATCTCTTGTTTGTCAAATATTAAAATTTCATAAAAATATGAGACACTGTGTGGCATTTTGGATACAATCCAATGTAGGATTGTGCTCATCAGTGTAAGAAATTCAGAAAATAATACAAAAAATTAGGATACTCAGACTTGGCATGTTGGACTCGCACCAGGAAGTTCAAGATGGTGTTAGATATGCATTTTTTTATCTACCTTTACCATTTCTTATAACGTTAATTGGTTCTTTGGGTAGCATGCAAGGATTATTCATAGTAATAGCTTTGACCAAAGCACTTGCGTCACCTATAGCCTGTATGATTGACTTCACGTGCAAGTTAGAATTCCGGGCATTTTTAGAGTGGGTGATCAATGTTATAAAAGGTACCTGTTTTCACATCTTTCTTAACCATTTAAATGTTAAAAGATTTTATTGTCAGGTTCCTCATGTTATAATTTTATGCTGTTGTTTTGTGTGCATTAGTTTTAAAGCAAGTTATATGTTGGATGATCTTCAGCATGGAATTTTACTGACCTTCTGGCAGCTTAGTTATTATTTCCTTATGGTTGCTTTCATACTGCTCGTGTGATCATGTTGCTTTGGCTAGCCAGGAGGCATGTGTTGAGTTGGTTGACTGCCAGCATGAATATTTTTCTGACTTTGTTGACCCATTACTGTTTGAGTTTAGTTCCAATTTTGAGTTTAGTCCTTATATTCCTTTGTTGAATTCTAACAGTTACAATTTATTGTTGGCCAGCTGAAACTGTGATATACAGAATATTTTACTATGTGAATAGATCGGGCAATGGTCGTCTTACCCTCAGGGAGCTAAGACGTTCAAACTTATTAGCTGCAATGCAACATGCTGATGAAGAAGAGGATATCAACAAAGTCTTGCGGTAAATAGCTCATTACTGGTCTTGAGGAAATGCATGTTATTTTTTTTCACAAGGGCAAATAAATTATACCATGGCTTGGTAAAGTTCCTAGAGGGTGATAAGACTGTTATTAGAATGTCGTAGAATGACTTTTTAGAAAGTGTAAACAGTCTTGTTTGGTTAGGTCACCAATATTAAATTTCTCGTCTTACTTAAGAAAAAAATTTCGGCACAGAAACCTCATACCAAGGTTTTGATTAACCAAATGAATGGACATACTACGATATGTTAATTTATCTTATCTTGGAGTTTTACATTGCTGTGTTGTTTTTTTATGATCATATATCATATTAACATAGAGATTCATATTGATCTCCATCTTCTGATTCCATTTTACCTATTGTTGCAGGTACTTCTCTTATGAACATTTTTATGTGATATATTGCAAGTTTTGGGAGCTGGATACAGATCATGATTTTCTGATTGATAAAGAGAACCTTATTAGATATGGTAATCACGCACTCACCTACAGGATTGTTGATAGAATATTCTCTCAGGTTTGTCTTTTGTAATGATTTTTCTAGAAAATCCATATTCCGTACTTTCATGAAATTTGATCTATTTGTTATTTAATGCTACTTCCTTTGCTTGTAATATAAAATCTTTTGAATTTGATTTAGATTCCAAGAAAGTTTACCAGTAAGGTTGAAGGAAAGATGGGGTATGAAGATTTTGTTCACTTCATATTGTCAGAAGAGGATAAGTCATCAGAGCCTAGTCTTGAGTACTGGTATGTCTATTGCTTGATTTATGAATATTAAAAGACATTTTGCCATTGTCCATGTGTAGACTAGCACCATTGAATTTTCTTCCTAATGTGATCTAATTGAACCCTAGCTAATCATAGAAGAAATTTATGTTTCAATTTTTTTTTATCAATGTACAAGGGAGAATAAAGTGACAGTGAGTTCTTGAATTCTTAGTTGCTAATGTGATGGTCTTCAAAGTGGAGAAAATGGTAACGTCTAGCTCTTAAAGCTTTGATCTTTGGGATCAGGAAATTATTTTAACCTGAATCACATTGAAGCCTTGACGTGTTTGTAGTTCCCTGCCCTGCACTCCCAACAAAAACTGCATTAGGTACCTTCTCGTGGTGGGGATTGCTTAATTGAGGAAGTAAAATCTGGTTTTTTTTATATAGAGAGCATGGCTGTTATTTTTCTCCCAGAGTTTCCAATAGGGGTTGGGAAAATGTATGAATGATTTATATGGGTAGATATTTGACTATAGTTTCTGTTGGATTTCTTGGAATTTGGTAAAAATTATGAATGTTCTTCATTGTAGTCACATCATGGGGAATTTGGAACACTGTTTGGCACCTATCTTATTGCAACTGTTTCTCTTTTTACCTTTTTTAGTTGACTTGTGGTGCCTCTATGTGAATTATAATCATCTGAATTTTGATGCTCTCCATCCTTGATGGGTTAATCTGTTTTCATTAAATTCAACTTGTTTGTTCTATCTTTTATATATGGCAAGTTGAACGTCTTTTTATCAGGTTCAAGTGCATAGATTTGGATGGGAATGGAATTATTACAAGGAATGAAATGCAGTTCTTTTATGAGGAGCAGTTACATAGAATGGAATGCATGGCCCAAGAGCCTGTGCTTTTTGAGGATATTTTATGCCAGATGGTTGACATGATTTGTCCGAAGGTGAACATCTTTAAATTGTATTTTTCTCTCTTTAGAATTTTGAATTTCATCCTTTGTTTTTTTTATCTTATTTGTGCTTTTGGTGTTTTAAGAGAAGTCATAAGGAGCAGATTCTTGGTTAAATAATGTTTGACCGGGAGTTTGAGAGCATGAAAATGAAAAACTTAAGAGCAGTAGTCCTATTAATAAAATTTATTAGAATAATAAAACCAAGAAAACAAATCTAACTGCACTAAACGGGATCCATTAATGATCATCTGTGCACAGATCAAAAGAAATATTTTCTTCTTCAGAGCCCTATCTGCCTTCTTCCCACTGCCAAGGATTGTGGCAACGTTTAATGATTTGCTCAAACTAATAATAGGTGGAACAGCTTGGAGGAGTGTATTAAACTATCATCAAGCAAATTTGTTAACTAAGGACAATTAGAGCTTGCTCTTAAGAGTTGGTGTCATTCTTGGAGCAGCATTCCCATGTCAGTACCCCAAATTTCTCCTCGAGACCAGTGTGTGATCTTGCCTGAATCATGTCATAGAATAGATCAAGAAACCTATATAACTTCTTTATGTAAATTTTTTTACTTTTTACCTGTTCGGAAAAAAAGTTGTCACAAATCATAATTCTTAAACTTTTCTAATTATGCATTTATTTTGCCCGATGAGACTGTAATATTCAGATTACTTCAATGTATAAATGTGACTTATTTAAAAAATTTAGCTTGCATTTAGGCAATCTGATGGCATGTAGAAGCCTCATAGATTCTTCCTGGAAAAGCTATGCTTTGAGAAGAAAGCTGAAATGAAGTAGACTGGTAGGATGTAATTTGCTGGCACTGTCTGATTTGGATCTCTTGACAAACTTGAAAGCTATTTATGCAAATTCTTTAGATTACGGGTTTAGAGTGCTAATTACTTTAGCATCTAGTGAGTCATTATGGCTGAACAAGTTGCTCCTGTAATATAAATTGTCTTCCAGGTATATAACATCTTGTGATTTTGAAATTGTTCCATTTTCAGGATGAGAGCTATTTTACGCTGCAGGACTTAAAGGGCAATAAGCTCTCGGGCAGTGTTTTTAATATCCTTTTTAACCTCAATAAGTTCATGGCTTTTGAAACTCGTGATCCATTTCTAATCCGTCAGGTAATTGATGCGAGTTTATTTATTTGTATCTGATATTTGAAGATGAAGTGTTTTGAGATATGCTTAGCCAGGTTTGTCAAGACTTGCCTTTTTCCTTGAACAGGAGCGTGAGAACCCAAATTTGACCGAATGGGACCGCTTTGCGCACAGGGAATATATTAGGCTATCGATGGAAGAAGATGCAGAAGATGCCTCTAATGGAAGTGCAGACGTCTGGGATGAATCACTTGAGGCTCCCTTTTAAATTCTGTTTGGTGAGATTTTTAATGCCTTTTCAAGCCAAATTTATTTATTGTTGGCAGTTTAATAGAATAGTGCATAACCACATCTATATTTCAATTGGTAATTAAGATCCATTGGCTTACCAATCAACCACTTCAGAAGTTATCTTGGTAAAATACATTCAAAGTTTGTTGACGATGGTAGTGTGTCAATTTAGTTCCAAAATTTTGGCTCCATAGTTTTGGACGTAGATGACAGAAATTCTTAGTAGAAAAGCTTTTTTGGAAAAATATCTGGGTGAAACAAGTAGAATAAATTTTGAGATGTGAGATTTTTGTCTCATTTTTTGTCGAGTCCTTCTAGTTTCTTTTCTTTGACACAAATAAAAAAATATTAAGTGTTGTATTTTGGTTATACTGAGCCATGTTACCATTTTATGTAAACGAATGAATTTATCATGACAGTGGGCACTAAATCTTTTTGTCTCGTCAACTCAGACCATAGATGTACTTGAG
This sequence comes from Fraxinus nigra, assembly GCA_903798295.1. NCBI lineage: Eukaryota > Viridiplantae > Streptophyta > Magnoliopsida > Lamiales > Oleaceae > Fraxinus > Fraxinus nigra. Next base: position 4,351 of record CAIGRH010169498.1, on the reverse strand, counting down.
ATGCCAGGACGAAAATCAGAAAGTTAAATTGAAATATTTTAATTGGTTAATATCTGCTAGCTTACTACTAAAAATTTCTGCTTTCAGACTTCAAATTCAGTTATTGATAATATATTTTTTCAGATGTTTATAATGGATTCTTTGTTTCAAGCGGGCTATCAAGCAGAAAACCAGTAGTTTTGTGGGGGCGATAGTACATCAAAAAGGATCAGCGGCGTTCTCTGACCCCACCAGTGATTTGTTGGAAGCCTGTTTATGGAATTTCGAGCATACCTGCACATAGCATACTCTGGTCGAGCTAAAGGATCGTCAACTCCATTTGGATTAAAATATTAAAGGACTTGGCCGAATGTTGACTGGTAATCAAATGGAGAAATTTACCTACTTAAACAACTTGCATCTTTCTGTTGTCTAGTTTTAAGAAACATTTTTATTAATTATTTCTTTTAGAATATGCCTAGTATTTTTCCTAGCACATTATTCTTGATGGGATTAGCGTGGTTAAGGTGCAGTACTAAGCTTTTTCTTGTTGCTCTTTCTTTAAATATTTTAGATTCTTGACTTGTAGTTGCCTGTGTTCAATTTGTGTCATAATGGAGTTTCTGTAATGATTTTTGTTTTTTGTTTCTTTTTCCTTCTTTTTAATCTTATAAAAAGTTGCTGCTGTTTCCTAAACCTTGTGAGAGAGTACTAGCAGCTTTTTAGACAGATGGAATTCAGAGTTCAAGTTGTTTTAATTTAAACAAATTATGAACGACAGTATCGTGTTTTCTACATTATTCATACTAACGAGGGATCGTAATCTATTTGGAAACTCAAGTTAGTGTTTGGGTGCAAGGTGAAAGCCCCCTTGAACGTTCCTTGAGTTAACTGTCACTGGGACATCTACCACAACGATCAATTCTGACCTTTGCTTTTCCAATCAAGTCTACCAAAACATTCAAGCCTTTCCCATGCGGTATGGGAGAGAGAAACAGAACAGAGAATAAGAGAGTGAAGGAGAAGAGAGGAAGATAGAGAAACATGGGACAGAGATGAGCAGAGAAACTCGAGTGAAGGAAGAACTCGAACTGATCGGAATTTTGATTGATATTCAGGTTGTTCTATACAAACTGAAGCCCTATAGATTAAAGAATTTAAATCCAAGGAAGAACAGAACTCAGATGTTAGATTTACCTTATCCTTTGCATTCTGATGTTTGCATGCAGCCTAACTTTTGCCATTGTTAATATTTCATAATCCTTGATATCCTTATTCAATGTCGTGCAAGATCTGGAATTTTAGCAGCAGCAGCAGGATTTTTATATTTCTTGTTCCTTTCTTTCTTTGCTTTCATCCTCCATTTTTTCTCATTTGCATCAACCCAAGCATCTTCAGATGGTATGTCGATATTATCTCGTTTCTCTCAGCTCCTTGCAAAATGCAGCTCAGATTTGAAACTTTTACTCAGCTACAGAATCATCTGGGATTAGAGGCTTAGAGATCCTTATCTAATTATAATGGCACGTCTTTTTAGCCTTCTACGACAAAATTCGGAGTTTTACAAAAAATATCCTTTTGACACAGCAAATTTGAAACTCAACATTGTGATATAACACAAAATCCCAACAAATCTTGATGCCAAGTCCTAAAGCTGCAATTCAAGAGAGAGAACAGAAACTGCCAAAAGATAAAAAGCAGGGAAATTAGCATAACACATCTCTAGCCCTAGCTATATATATGTACAATTCAATTAAACTTGACAAAGGAAAAAAGAACAGTGTATCATAAATCCTTCAAAAACCAAAAAATACCCGAAATATGAAAAGGTGATCTAGTCTCCATATAGAAAGTTGAATACGATGTGTTCAGATCCCTCCCTCCTATATACACACCCGCAAAATATTTGTATTGTTGTTATGCGATCAAGAAGTACTAGATTTTTTCTTTCGGATATTGAGGAGTGTCACATTTGCTTTTGGTTTGTTATTTTAGTTAGCTTTCGTTCGCCTGGAGAGGGATTAGGACTTGTACACGACCAAAACTAAGGTGAAACTGCATTGTTTTTTTTCCCCCTTCAAAGATTTTTCTAAAAGGAGTTTGAACTTGAGAAGTTATTTTTAGACTTTTTGAGTGAGTTTACAAGTCGATTGCTTAGACATAACACGCACAAATTTACTAACGATGTTGACAGTCGCTTGCCAATTTCTTTCTGCCCCAATTCCTCCACCTCTTTCTTCTACAGTGTTATTCACTCGCTTAATCAAAATTTGAGTATTTAATGACAATATGAATAGAGACCATCCGCTGGGAATCAATGTTTTACAAAATGTTTGTAGAAAGAAAGTGACAGACGGGAGGTTTGCACAAACTAAATATTTTGAACACACTTTAATGGACGACAGTATATAATTCCCCACGTTATCAAGCATAACATCTAAACATGGGGAAAGTAATCTTTATCTTTCGCCTGCAGCAAGAGTATCATTTGGTCACAGAATAATAAAAAAATAATTTCATCAAGCGACACATTAAGATTCTAGCAAAGTTTCTTCAAGAAAGACGAGATAGTCAGAGTTCAATTTTGGTACAAATAGCAATCCGCATACAAAGGATTCATACGAGCAAATAGTCACAATATCAAATAAAACGACTTGACAAATTGTAACCCTGGTTCAGATGATATGAATTCAGAAATACTTGGTTAAACTCAAGCTATTCGCTGCCCCTCAGAGAACCATGATTTTCATTATCATCGACAGGGCTTCCCCTGTCCCTAGGGCTAAAGCTGCGACTGCGACTGCGACTGCGACTGCGATCATTTTCTTGAATGGGACTCCTCTCTTCAACATCATCCTCAGGGCTCCTGTTCCTTCCATTTGGACTCCTGCTATAGTCTGATCCGTTGGCAATCCTACCATCTCTTGGCGATGGCGTACCCCCCTTTCTCGGGCTTTGCTCCTCAGCTTTTGGGCTGTGAATCCTTCCCTTAGATGGAGATGGTGAGGCTCTGTGCCGCCTCCTTGACCCTCCCTCCCCACGTTCGATACTGCGATCCCTCTTTGGGGGTGGTGATCTGGATCGGCTGCAAAGAATTATAACAAACAGCACGTGTCATTTTGTATACACAGCATACCTTAAAAGAAATATTCAAGCATGTTAGAACACTTTAAACGGGCACATCTTGCACTCTCTTGGGGCATGACTGGAACAATTCAAAATTCATCCTCTAAATAATACAAGCTCACTAGAAATTAAGTCATCTGCTAATAAAAATTGGGATTTCATCAGCACTAAGAGCACAGACAAGAACGCGTTGATTGAAATTTTTAAAAAAATATACAGATAAAAATTTTATTTGTACTTTTTAATACTTACTAGTTTTCAATAAAATAATCACTAACAAAAATAAAAATGTTATATATATATATATATATATATATATGAATGTGGCAAAAAGTGCAACAGTGTAAATTTAAAACAATTACTAGAGTTCATATAATTTTTCCAGACACAAATGTTAAAAGTTTATGAAATATGTGGTTGAAAGTTGTGGGTCCCATAAAATGTGATATTAAAATTAGTCGTTGATTTTGATTTATATTAAAATCTGAATTTTAATTTCTACCAAACGGGGGCTAAATAATAATTTCCCTAATTTTATACTCCAACAATTTACAAAATGGGGTTTTCTTACATCATTTGTTACAAAATGGGGTTTTCTTACATCATTTGTTCTGTCAAGGACATGTCAGTCACCAGTCAGCTCATCAACGAAACTCGCTGATGAGCAAGTCACACAAGTGATAAAGGAACAAACTGCTCGTCAGATTCTAGCATTGTTGTGAGGACTAAATTAATGGATACTTAATTAAAACAATAGCAACTAAGTATGCCATATTACGAACAGGGAAGTGGAGCACAAAGTCCTAGAGAATCAGTATCAAAAAAATGTCTAATACACAGAAGAGAGAGTTAAGGTTGAACCTGCGACTAGGACTCCTGCTATAACCACGGCTCCGGCTCCGGCTCCGGCTTTGACTTCTACCACGGCGAGGAGATGGTGAGCGGGAGTAACTCCGTCCACGTCTGCTGCAAGAAACGTTATATAAATCTGATGAACATTGATTTTTTTAATTTTTTTCATATCCATGCAACTAAAAGCCAGTGAGGACCAAAAGGCCCATTTTACAGACCTAACTTTCTTGGGACTGTTTGGACAGTTCTTTTCTATATGACCTCGATCCCCACAGTGATAACACTTGTTCTTCCAGTCACCAGCCTTGCAATCTCGAGCCCAATGTCCCTCAATTCCACAATTGAAGCAGCGCCCTGTTCCTGGTGCAGGGCCTCTTCCAAGATATTCCCGTGA
>CAIGRH010169483.1:0-13472 GCA_903798295.1 Fraxinus nigra | reverse complement strand
TATCGATCATATATTTATCATGGCCGCACTTCAACATTTCCAACAAATTTTAAATCGCTTAAAACGCATATTTGTAACCTAAAATATTGAATCAAACGTTAAAAAAAGGTCGGCTTAAACGGCTTATTCGAGCCGAGCCGAGCCTAGCCATTCGATTCGGCTCGACTTGTGAACAGTAACAATAAGTACTTCTTTTATATTAGTTATAGATATAACCATCAATTAATAATAACCTAACATCTAAATATAACAATTCTACTAGACTCAACAAAGATATACAACGCACACTTATAAAAAATAGTAAACCAAAATGGAGGGAAACCTTCCTATTTGTGTACCATTTTATCAAACATTGTTTTCTACAGTAAATAATATCCACCACACATTCACCCAATAAAATATTCTACACACAAACCAATAAAGTTATTTTAAATTTCAACCACACATTCTCCAAAAAATACTATTCATTACATCATTCTTCTCCCAATAAAGGGAGACAAACANAATTAGTAAATATTTTTATTTTTTTTTTCCCCAATTGGTTAAAAAAAACTTATATTCTCTTTAAAATAATGATAAATATTTCGCTTCTATTTGTCTACCATTTTATCAAACATTATTTTTTACAGTAAACAATTTCCATAACACATTCACCCAATAAAATATTCTACACACAAACCAATAAAATTTACTTTAAAATTCAACCTCACATTCTCTAAAAACATATTATTCATTACATCATTCTTCTCCCAATAATGGGAGACAAACACATCCTTAAGTTAAATGATAAGGATATCATTTTACATCAATTTAAAAATCTTTTTATGAATATTGATGGCATGGAATGAGTTCGCTAATTTCTCAAAGACTGAAGACAAAAATAGGGCAAAAAAGTTGGGATAGGTCCGTGACTTCTACTCAAAGTTAAAGACATATAATGCAATTTAACCTAATATCAATATTATATGTTATATGTTGACCCCAAAAATGAACCAACGGATATCGGGCCCACTCAAGCCAAGTCAAGTACGATTCCAGCGTGTTCCAATCGGAATAACGACGGTAGCAAGGAGAAAAAGAACGCGGGAGGTGTTTTGCGGTGACAGACAAAATTGTTCGAACTCCGATGAATGAAACAACAGCGATCGCGCTAACAATGATTACCAGGCCAAAAATCAAAATAATCTATGTAATAACAAATGGGAGTATGTGGAAGGATAGATGAAAATGTGTATAGAAGTTGTCACATAGTATGCCCAAGTTGGCATTCGATAAACAAGAAAAAAAATACAAGAAGTATTCAACCAAGCGTTTTTCTAAAATCTTTGAGAGTTCAAATGTATATTTCAAATATATGATTGTCCCAATTCAATCAGCCCCCCTTTCATTAGTTACAAAGAGAACCTATTTATAATTCATTAACCGACGTGAGGATCATTGGATCAGAACTATGTGACCTCATCTTTTGAATTGGGGCTTCACATTACTGTCTATTCATAATTTAATACATTGGTAAAGGTTCAGCCGCCCTATACAATAAGCTTACACTGACAAACTTTATTAAAAGTGTTACATCAATCACTTCTAAGAGATCTTCAAATCTATCGCAATAGACAACTTCGGCTTCATGAACTTCGGATGAGTTTGAGAGTCTCGACCTAAGTTGTAGTGCTTCATCCTTGAGACAGTGGCTTAATTATGGACTTCAACCTTTTGATGAAAGGACTTCGATTTTGTTTATTTTTTCATACTTTGACCTCGTGTGTCTTCCTTTGACTTTCTACCTACGTGGCTTAAATATGTAGCACTTTTTATTTTGAGCCTCGGAGGCGAAGCATAACAATAGTACCCCAAGTCTACATGATTATTTATGTAATGCACGGACTTTGAATGTAAAATAAATTGAGATAAAAAGTTTTTTGTAAGGGAGTGTTCTTTACCAGACAGTATAGTTGGAAACATACCTGATTCGTGCAGACCCTCTCCAAGTGATGTCCGAAGTGGTTTATTTGGTAATTTTTCACCTTTCAGAACTACCTTGAGAAGGGTTACTGAAGCAAAGCAATTCCAAAGTTGTGCCTTCCGAAGTGCCTTTACATGTCCAAAGCACTGACTGAACTGGTTAAAGTGAAGAGGGTCGGTCATTTATAAGGCCTCAGAGTTTATAACTACGAGACATTTTTTTTAATAAATTTGAGAAATATGAGGCGTCTTTAATTATGGCACCCCAATGATTTGATGTGGTGGCACGTTTCCAAGAAACGGCAGTTGAAGCGGTTCGACTTCCAATACACGCAACCATTACCACATTTAATGCACAATAATGGCTATCTCCCATGCACCTTGCGAATTTTAGATACATGAAGGCATGTGGAATAGACGTGCTAATCTGGGTCATAAAAGACGAAGCATCAGACGTACTGGGTAGCTCATGTTTAAATTATCAAATGGACAGTCAATGATCCAGATCACGATCCAATGGCTGGGGTTGAATGGGTCTAATTATAAAGGCACAAACTTTTGAGATAATTTCTTTATTTTCGCACGAATCTTTACATCTCTCCTTTTCAAATTTTCCAAATCTCCAAATTTTTTTAGGAACTCTTCAAGTTTTTCTTCTTGAAATTCTTCTAAGTGTTTTTCTTTGTCGAGTTTTTTTTTTTCTTTCTTCTTGTTACTCTCACAAATTTCAGCGTTCCTTCTCCATCTTCGCCATCTTAAGAAATTCGTAAGTGTTGTAATTTTTCTTTACTTGTAAAAAACTTTTAACTAGTTTGTGGATCAATTGCTTTTCACACTTCCACTAAGAAACACGTAGATCTTAGTGAGTTGGCGAGTGAAATGGTGGTCCAAATAACCAATATTGCTGACCTCGTTAGAGCTATTGAGGCTGGACGAGGTACCTCAATTTCTGGAGGTGGTAGGGAGACGATGATATAGCATGGGATAGCTGAAATCCCATCCTTGGTAGATCCGACGTACCTAACCGGATAAATATACGATTCTATATGACATAGAGCTCATCTCCCCTTCTTCTGATGAGCGAGCCTGCTATCCGAGGCAGGGTTGTGTCGTCATCAGTGAGTTCCTTCTTAAGGCTGGGCTTCACCTGCCTTTCCATCCTTTTTTCGGGTTGTCCTTAGGTTGTACGGGCTAGCCCCACCCAGCTCGTCCCTAACACCTAGGCTCAACTGGTAGGAACTTATTTCCTCTGGAAAGAGACCTCGCTGGGCGAGGACGTGCCCCTTCACGTATTTCAAACCGTCTTCCAACCTAGATCGCTGAGCAAGAAGGAATACAGGGGATGTTATTCCTTATACTCTTGGGGAGCATACTCTCCTTTCATCCTGGGCCTATCTTCTCCATCAAATGATAGAAGGAGACATGGTTCTGGGTTCGGGGTTTATGATGAAGTGGCAGGAATATCAGGGTGACACTGTTCCCCACGTTAAAGTCCCAGCCTCTTACTCCGAACCTAGTGAGTGTCACATCTGCATTTCGTTTGTTGTAATTTGTTGAACTTGGTACTAACCCTTATCGTTGTTTTGCAGGGTCTGTTGAGCACTTCGAACTAGACGAGAATGATTGGGATACCTTAATGGGCATCTACCGCCGACCCTCTTCATCTCGTGACTTCGATCACCTGATCTTTTGTAGATGATTTTTTTGAAGAATCTTGTCTAATGGCCAGAAGAGGTATAACTTCATCCTTATGACTTTGAACTTAACTTCTATATATTCACTCTTTGTTTGACCTTGTATTTTTCTTTGTAGAAAATTTCGAAAAAAATGAGGCATCCCACTCCTAACATGGCCATGATCCCGGTGGACACCACCACCTCGAGTAGAAAATGAATGAAGCCCTCATCTGCTGGAGGAAAGCATGTGAGGGATAAGATTGAAAGGGTCAGAAATGAGGCTGCCAGTTAAGAGAATGGACATCCTCTCTAGCAGACAGGAGTATGGAGATGGTGGTGGAAGAACCCAAGAAAAAGTTCGGGTGTCCACCACCGGGGAGGAAAGCTCTAACAATGTTTCTCTTCCTCACTCCAAGATCCCAGTGGGGGAGAAGTTACTGGCAGCATCAATAGCTTTGGTCTTTGGGAGGTAGAAAAGGCCAGCTACCGTGGAGCCCTAGATGGAGGATATTGTAAAGCGGGTGAGGGCTTCGAGTGACTCCACCACATCCAAACTCCCACGAGGAAAACCTGCATTGGCAAAAAGGACCGACGAGCTTGAATCCAAGGCTCTTGCCCTTCTTCCTCCTGAAATTCAGACTGCCACAACAACATATCATAAATAGTAGACGGAGAAGTGGCAATCCTTTGTGGAAAAAAGTGATGTCGTTGATGTCGTTGCCACGATGGTGGGCCAGGCGGGGATGTAAATTGGTATGGCCATAGAGATTGAGGTCCTCTTGAAAAACCTTCAAAGCAAAAATCGGGGGTTTGCCAATAAGGCATCCCAGGCCGAGGAAGATGCCAATAAAGCTAAGGCTGGGGCTCTGAAGAAGAAAAATGAGGATGAGTCCGTGAAGCTCCCTTCTCAAACAACCACACATTCTCACGATATAATTCTCCACGTAAACTTAAAAAATTTCCTACTTTTTAACCACACATTCTTCAAAAATTTATTATTCAAAAACTCATTCTATACAAAAATTGTATGTCAAACAGGGTATAAATTCTCATTTCGTCAATGGCGACTTCTTATTCTTCAATCTGAAGACACAACCAGCCTTCTTAGATAAAATAATTGCAGAATATAACAACATTTTATTAATTAAGAACAAACAAAATAGGAAATAAAATTACTGGAATATATTAATCGTCAAAGGGAGAACGAGTTTGCAAACCAAGGGTACATTACACAGGACATTCTGTATATTACAGAGTCTCCTTAAAACAAATTCGTCATCTTACCTATGCTTGAGGTTTCATTTGAACATCTATCTTTGGGGATACAATGGAAAATCAGTAGAGTTTGAGCAATTCAACCTCTACAATGGCGGACTAAATTTAAATCATAATAGGACCACCAAGACTTTGAACATAAATAGAAAATTGTTGCAGAAATAAAATGGAAACTGTATGGAAAAGCAGAAAGAAATTCGTGTCAAGAATAGAGGAAAATCGTATGTATATATAGGCTATAATAGAGAATTAATAGGTCAGGAGTTATATGTGTTACAACTATTGACGTAACCATTAACTCGGATGTTGAATCTCTCCATTAATACAAACATAAAACATATGAATTTGGAAGGTTATTTAGAGAAAATAATCAAATTATATAGGAAATAAAGGCAAAACGTGGACCTTTCTAAAGGGCCAATTTTGGTTCATTCATTCCGACATTCGTGTAAGCAAGTTGCGTCGCACACAAGCTCAAGGTCCAAAGTGTTAATTCGACCAGTGATTTGCACCTCCTACGCGCACACGTGGAGAGAGTCTCTATGCTACATATGATTGCAACATTTCAAAGTGTAGCCATAAATAAAGTAGTATTTGCATTGATAAACTGTTTTATGCATTTTGTATAATGTAATTATAGTATAAGTGTACGGTATTAAGTTTTATACTATAGTAATGGAGTTATGATGTCGAAGCCACATGGATTGGTATTTAATTTCTACCAATTACTATAAAGAAGGTGAGGTCTTCGAGTGAGGATACTGTAAAGAAAGCGAGGGCTGGGTTTACATCCAGACTCATATGAGGAAAACCCGCCTTAGCAAAAAGGACCGATGAACTTGAATCTGAGGCTCTTGCCCTTCTTCTTCCTGAAATTCAAACTACCACAACGACATTTCATAAGTACTAGACGGAGAAGTGACAATCCTTTGTGGAAAAAAGTGATGTCGTTGCCACGATGGTGGCCCGGGCGGGGAGGTCATTTGGTATGGCCATAGAGGTTGAGGCCCTCTTTAAAAACCTTCAAAGTAAAAATCGGGGGTTTGCCAATAAGGCATCCCAGGTCGAGGAAGATGCCAATAAATCCAAGGCTGAGACTCTGAAGGAGAAAATGAGGATGAGTCCGTGAAGCTCGCTTCTGCCTTGGCAGAAATTGAGAAGTTGAAGGAGGTCTACCTTTCCCAAAGTGAGGGGGCCTCTCTAATGAAACTGGTGGAGACTTCTGATGCCTACTAGAGGTTGGAGACGGAGGTCTTGGAGAAGTCAAATAAAGAGAACTCTGCTTTAAAAGGAGAGGTGGCGGAGTTGAACTCCAAGATTGGTGGCTTAACTGAAGAGGTAGAGGCTGCCATGCAGGAGGCTAAAACTGCCGGTAGTGATGCTGAGAAGCATTTCCTCACCAACTTTCATTTAACCGAAGTGTACAAGAGTTTTGCGAAGCACTGGCAAAGGTATGCTTACATGGACATGATTGAATGGTTGGAGGTAAACACTAAAGGTATCAACACCTTGGAGTTGAGAGTAGAATTTCTTGAGGACAAATCTGAGGAGCCTAAGCCTTGAACTCCAGCATTAGGGAGCCAAGTAATCATGCTGGATGACGATGCAATGGAAGGAACAACTGAAGAAGTGGCTCCTAATTCAGTTGTACCCTTTGTGACTCCTCAACCCCCACTTCCTTAGGGCATAGTTCTCCAATGTATTTTTCGTTAAATATTTCGGCCAACCTCTTGTAAATATTTTGTTAACGAATGATTTTTTTCTTTTCTTCAGCACTTGTGTTTATTTAGTTACTACTTTTGCTTTATACATAAGCACCTTTTCTAATTTGAGCTACTCATACTTCGACAACTACATCGAACTTTAAATAACATTGACTTAATAAAAACATTAGACCTATGGTAACTTTCGAAGCTTAACAGCATCAACCTAGTAGCAAGGTCAAACTTATACAATATGAATATTAGCAATAATAAAACTTGCAAAATTTTAACAGGTGTTGGAAGATCAGACATAACAAGATCATACTTGTGCAACATGAACCTCAGCAACAATTGAACTTGTAAGATAACTCTTTACAAGTGTTGGCAGGTCTTACATCTTAACAAAATTCAGAATTCAACTGATGTTCGTTTAACCACTTCAGAACTTTTATCTAGATAGTCAAACATATGAGATCGGATATAAATAAGATCCAAGTAACCTCATAATAAAACTTGTCCAACTGTTAGAAGGTCGTGTACCTATGTAAATTTTCGAACTTATGTAAATTGATATGTATGGGCCGAGGCTTTATAATATTTTAGTACTTCAAACTTATAGTTTGTTTTTGTAATTCTGTAATTCATAATTTACACAAGTACAAGCAGTTCGCCTTACCTTTCACTCTCCCTAGCATGCGTAGAGTGGTTCGCTTATGCTAAGGCTTCCTTAACAACTTTAGTTATTAATGGCCGGTGCCACATTTCATGAGTGCAGAGGTAGTCCTTTTCTGGGTCTAGCTCGTCGTCGAAATGCTCACGCGTCTCTTCGTAAGGACGGATCATCTACAAAAAAGCATTCCCCAGGGTTTAACCCCTTTAAAGGGGGTTTCATCGTACAAATAATATATTTAAAAGTTATGTTTATTGAACCTCAGATTGTACATACAAGATGTTTACATTATTGATAATATTTGCACGGATGTTCTACATTCCATGGATGAGGCTGTGTCATTCTATCCATATTCTCAATGTTGTAAGTTCCTGGTCGAACCTCTTCATAGATGCGATAATGACCTTCCCAGTTGGGACTAAGAGTTCCTGAGCCATACTCTTTAAAGGATGGGAATATCCTTCAAAGCACCAATTCATTCAAAGGAAATGAATTCTTTTTAACTTTTGAATTGTGGTATCTAGTCATTTTTTCTTTGATAAACTGCCAATCTTGCTTGATAGTCATCTATCTTTTCTTCAAGGAAGTCAAGCTTGCATCTCCTAACCTCAGCGTTAGTAATTTCATTAAAATGTATTCTTCGAGGAGATGGCAAACCTACTTCAATAGGGCACATAGCCTCGGCCCCATATGCCATAGAGAATGGGGTCTTTTTCATAGCAGTTCTGTTTGTAGTTCAGATAGCCTAGAGTACTTGAGGTAGTTCATCGACCCATGGCCCTTTAGAGGCATCCAATTTTCTTTTCAATGTGTATTTGATTGTTTTGTTAATAACCTCAACTTGCCTATTGGCTGGGGTGATGTGGGAGGAAAAATGATTCTTGATGCCTAGTTCCTCGCACAAATTTCTAACTTTCTTGTTGTCAAACTATCCACCATTGTCTAATACTGTTGAATGGGGAATTTCGAACCTACAAATGATGTTCTTCCATGGGAACTTAGAAGTGATGGCCTCAGTGATTTTGGCTAGATGATCGGCCTCCACCCATTTGGTGAAGTAATCAATGGTAGGGCTGGACAAAATTTCCGAACTGAGTCAAACCGAACTCGACCTGAACTTAGTAGTTTTTCATAAGTTAAATACTCGAACTGATATCTGAATGGAAAATCGATGGATTCGGGTCGGTTCTTGGTTCTAGCCGAAGAACTGAACAAGAACCGAATCTAAATAATTTTTTTTTAATTTTTATATTGAATTAATAAAATTATTTTAATTTTTTCTAAAAAAATAACAAATTAATTAAAAAACCCAACCAAGTCTAGCCAAATTAATTTTTTGTTAGCCCAACATTTGGGCCTTATCATTCCCATTCCCATTCCAATTTCATTTGGTAAATAGTACGCCAACTTCCGTATAAACCCAAATCATTTAATAATTTTAAAATCTACATCCCCATTCTCGAATCGATTTTAAAGCGCATTCTTTTCATCGGTGGCGGTAGCTACTGATTAGATCTCTGAGTGCAGTATAAGCATTAAAAAATTGGGCTACGTCAATTTGTAAAAGTTACGAATAAACATGTCATTAGTTGTATTTATATAGTATTGTTGTAAATGTTAAAAAATCTAATTATGGTACGGAACCGAATCGAACCGAACTAAATTGAATGGAACCGAACCCGAACGGTTTCATAATTATATTTGGACTCGATGGTTTCATTTATTAAATATCCAAAAATTTTGGGTCGGAACTGAACCGAATTAACCCATGTCTAGCCCTAATCAATGGAGACAATCGCGAAGCTAGAGTTTCCTTTCCCTTTGGAAAGATGTCTTATTTGATCAATTCTCCATTTTGCAAATGGATAAGGGCTGGATACAACATTCAGCTCTTGACAAGGATATCTTTGAATAGTAGTGAAGTGTTGATACTTGTCACATTTTCTAACAAATTATTGTACATCATTTTTCAAGGTAGACCAGTAATATCCTTGTTTAAGTATTTTTATGCTAAGGACCATCATCCGGTGTGGTTCCCACATACCTCTTCATGGATTTCCTGAAGCACGTAGTTTGCTTGCTCTCCTCCAATGCATCTGAGTAGGGACAATGAGAACCCAAGTTTGTATAGTACATCGTCCTGGAAGATAAAGTGGACAGCTCTCTTTCTGAGTTTCCGAGCCTTTTCCTTTTCAGAGGGTATGGTCTGGTCTTTGAGGAAGAATATGATTGGTTTCATCTAGGACGAAGTGTCCTCAACCCATATAATAGTCTCATTAATGTCAACAGAAGGTCTGAAAAGATGCTCTATAGGCACATAAAATTGACATGAATTTAACTCACTACTAGCTAGGAATCGCTATTGATGACGAGCCTCCTTACTTGCATTTCTTTGGCTAACCTTAGGCTGGCTAGGAGGACCTCGTATTTTGCTACATTATCGATGGCTTTGAAATCGAATCTTACAGCACAAGTAAGCGTATGCCCTTTCGGACTTACTAAGATAACCCCTGCTCTTGAACATGTCTCTCCTGAGGATCCATCAACTGAGAGGTTCCAAGTTGGAGGTTCGACAGGTTCTATCTCTTCTTCCATTTCTGGAACAGGAGTAAATTCTGCTTCAAAGTTGGCAAGGGCTGACCTTTAATGGCTGTCCTTAGCTTAAAGACAGAGTTAAACTCACTAAGTTCCACAACCCATTTAAGAAACCTCTCTGAAGCGTCAGGCTTCTGTAGTACTTGCTTGAGGGTGAAGTTTGTTAATACGTGTTTACTATGAGCTTGGAAGTATGGTCTCAACTTCCTCGATGCCATTACCAAAGAAAAATGTAGCTTTTCCATGTCTGGATAGCAAGTCTCTATTGCCAAGAATGCTTTGTTGACGTAATAAACAGAAAGGTGGTTATTGTTCTCTTCTCTTATTAGAACCAAACTGATAGCCTCGAAAGTCACTGCTAAGTACAATATTAGTGGCTTATGATCCCTAGGCTTGGAGATGAGGGGAGACTGTCCCAAGTGCTTCTTCAGCCCTTATAAGGCTACCTTACACTCCTTTATCCATTGAAACTTATTTTCTCCTTCGAGGATTTTAAAGAAAGGTAAGCACTTGTATGCTGCTTTAGAGACGAAGCGGATCAAGGCTGCTACTCGTCCGGTGAGACTCTACACTTCTTTTGGTTTCTGAGGTGACCTCATCTCAATCAAAGCTTTGATCTTTTCAAGGTTTGCTTCAATGCCTCTTTGGTTGACGATATAGCCCAAGAATTTTTCAAAAGCAACTCCAAAGGCACACTTTAAAGGATTGAGTTTCATCTGGTATCTTCTCAAAATTTGGAATATTTCAATAAGGCTCTTGACATGATCCTCTACTTTTAAGCTCTTCACTAAGATGTCGTCCATGTAGACCTCCATGGTTTTCCCAATAAGGTCGACGAGCATTTTATCGACAAGTCTTTGGAAGGTAGCTTCGAAGTTTTTCAACCCGAATGGCATGACCATGAAGCAATAAAGACCATTATCTGTGATGAAGGATGTGTGCTCCTCAACTGCTTAGAACATAAGGATTTGGTTGTACCTAGAATATGCATTTGTAAAGCTAAGAAGTTTGTGTCCGACAGTTAAATCCACAGGTTAGTCTATTTTGAGAAGTAGAAAACTGTCCTTAGGACAAGCCTGGTTTAAATTTTAAAAGTCTATGCAAACCCTCCACTTTTCTTTATGCTTTTTGACCAATACCGGGTTAGAAAACCATTTAGGATATACTAATTCCCGAATAAATCTATTGTTGATCAGCTTCTTAACCTCATTCTATAGAGCCTCATATCTTTTAGGGTTGAGAGATCTTCTCTTTTGCCTATGTGTGGCAACCTTTGGATCTATGTTCAAGTGGTGATAACTGATTTTTGGATCAATGCCTACCATGTCGCCATGTTTCCAGGTGAAGACATCAAGACTTTTCAACAAGAATCTTCTCAATTCCTCATTTGCTTCTATAGGCAGGTTTCTTTCCACCTGTAAGTGTTTTGAGGGATACTGTGGGTCTACTGGGAAGCTCTCCAGTTCCTCTATAGGTACTGTTTGAGGCTCGCAATTAATGAAGCGAGGGTCCAACTCCTCTAAGTTTGTTGCTTCTTCATCAACCTTCCCTTCTTCAGGGGTCCGTTTTTATACACGGCATCTTCTTTAAAGGTTCGTATGACACTAAAGATGTTCCCTACTTTGGAGATATTGGTCATCCCGCTGCCCTCCCCTTGTTTAGAGGCGTCGTTCATATCAAGGTCTGTGACATTGACGTTGACGACTCTCAGTTCAAATTTTCTTAGGGAGTTCGAGTAACATTCCCTAGTACTTCACTGATCACCTTAGATTGTGGCGATACCATTTTCAGTTGGGAATTTCATACATAAGTGATGAATGGAGGTGATAACCAATAGCTCATTTAAGGCTGGCCTCCCAAGTACTCCATGATAGGCATAGCGATTATCAACTACCAAATATTCCATGAAATGGAGAGCAGTCAAGGATGCAGTCCACATCTTTATTGCTAGAGTGATCTTAGACATTGGGATGATGTACCTACTATAAAGCCTACAAGGGGTGCTTATCGGGGTCAGCTTGTGGTCAACTTTCATCTTGTCAAAGATGTTTCCAAAGATGATGTTGACCGAGCTTCCATTATCCACTAACATTTTTTTAGGCTGTTGTAGGCCACGACTGCTCTCACCACTAAGGAGTTATAGTGCGGATAATGCACACCTGTTGCATCCTCTTGAGTAAATATGATTGGTGGAATTACTCTTCTAGTAGAGAATTGGTTAACTATGAAACCTGTCATAAAAGGGTCTTTTGCTTCTCTAGCATAACTTTTCTACGAGTTTCTAGATTCTCCTCCAATATGTGGGCCTCTAATGATTGTGTCAATTTCCCTGATGGCTTCATGGACATTATTTGTTGGAGGGCTCCATCTTTGCCTTTGACATTCTCTAAGTCTTTATGTATCATTATCCCTTCGTCGTGGGGGGTCATTTCTGTTGGGGCGCCTTGACTCAACATTCCCATGCTATTGGGTTTGCCTGGGATGAACATCTCTTTGGGGCGCTTCTTCCTTGATTTGTGTTGCGGGAGTATCTTGTGACATCCCAGCAGTTTTCCTTGCGATGGCTATGGGATTGATAGTAGGTATCAATATCGGGCCCATTGGATAGCTTGTAATTAATTATGAATATTATGCTCGAGAAAAAGTTAATTCGGATAAGCACACTCAAGTTATCGAGGTCAAAAGACATCGCCCTCAATTATAATTTAGTTAAGTTAAGATAATGAGTTTAGAATAAAGGAGTGACACATGTAAGGTTAGTAAGTGTTAATTTGTATTTTTTTAATAAGGATTTGTTATAGTAGTATGTGGTTGTTTTTGTTTTATTCTATTTTATATTTTTTTAGTTGTGGTTGATTTAACATGTATGGGAATCTCAAATTGATAAGACTAGGTCAAAATTTAGTTTCAAATATTCCTATCCAATTTCCCTATCTCACTCCTACACGTTTCCTACTATGCACCAACTTTTTTTAGGGTTTATATTATTATTGCCTAGGTACTTGTAGATGTATGACACAAGCAAACGATACTTTTATACACGGCACACAAGCAGAGGCATGAAATAATTTGGAACATAATTTTGGGATTTTTCATCTTTCAAGAACTCGTTTAATTCAATAAGATAGGATTACGAGGTGCAAGTGGTTAGTCCTCATTTAATTTTATTTTTTATGTTGATGAATATTATGCTAATAAAAGCTATGATATAAGATGTTATGTTACTATATGTAATGGCCATCCAGTACCAAGATATGATATATTTGAGTTCTTACCAGTTTCTAAAGATATGATATGATGATATGATATTTTTTACGCATGTTTAATATTTTTATTCGGGATTGCACCATTAATTCGTGTCCTATTGAGTATTCTCATACACTCACCCATTTTCTCCTGTCTCACAGGTTAGAACGGGTCGTTGGTTGGCGGGTGATGAGGTGATCTCGTTATGTCAAGATTCATTAGATTCAGTAAATTAAATCCAGTGTAACGAGACTAAATTTTATTCCAGCATTAACTATAGTCTTATTATTCTGGGTTAATACCCTAAATAGTCACTGAACTTTGCCAAAAGTTCTTAGGAGGTCA